>JAJLXB010000035.1:333287-442931 GCA_030571015.1 Ogataea sp. yHMJ1
AAAAAAAAAGAAAATAATAATACACCGCCTTGTTTCTGCGTCGGATATTACCGTTGGAGATTACTTTGTAGAATGAATACTCCTAATTAAATACCATTAATCTATGTCATAGACGATATGTCTCCATCATTAGAGCACTTCTATGCTTTAGTCGGAAAAATTTTTCACGCCAAGCTTGAAAATCACCAAAATCGGCCGACTTGGTTTTATATTTATTTTTGTTTTACTTTTTCTTTTAAGTTTCCAATATTAAATTTATATAATTACAAAAGAATTTATTTACAAAAACGTGAAATATAAAAGTACGAAATAAATAAAACATAAACATAATATAAATAAATATATAAGTGAATTAAATAATGTAGCGACGAAGCAATGTTTGGTTTCCACTTCTTTTAAATATAGAACCTTCCATCTGGAGAAAGAGATTTAGATTTAGCTTTCAGATCAAAGATAGCAGTAGCTCTAGCCTTGAGAGCTTCAGCAAACACCAGAGCAACGGGCCAAACTGGAGCGTCAGCGAGGATACGAACACCAAGTGATAAGCATCTTGAACTTAATCTTCCCTGAGTGATCACTTCAGCAATTGGTCTTGATGAAGTAGGCGACAATGCCAATTTTGCAACTGCGTCATCCAGGATATCGACATCTAATGCACCATTTGCTTGCTTTCTTAAAAATTCAGAATAGGATGAACTATTAGAACCTTTAGGTAATAAGTTGCTTTCTAGTTTCTTGAATGTGACTTCGGTACGTAACCAAAGGACACGATCTGCAGTGATCAAGTTAGGTAGTTTAGCATCATAATCTGAAGTCAAGTATTGAGATGCCCACTCTTCAGTGGCTAATAAATACTCTGATATGATCAAAGTTGCCGTGAACAAACAAGTAAGGAAAAAGATGGGTGTTCTCACAGAAGTCTTTTCGGCATCTTTCACAATCGAAATGATATCTATCCAAAGGTTTATGATATCCAACGAGTATGGAATAGAATCACGTAATGCTTCAGGATCACTTTGTAAATTCTTGATTTCACGATTCATACCATCCCAATCTCTCAGCCATACATTTTGCAGGACAGGTGAAACATAAACACATTTTCTAATCTTAGCAAAGGATAACATGGGTAAAATCAACTTCAGCACGGGAGTTTGATTAATCACATGTAAGTTTTGTCCCTTTGGAACCAAGATACCACCATTACGAACATAACAAGTTTCCCAAGTCTTTAACATGGATTCAATAGTGGGACGACACTCCATTCTCCACTCGGCAATCTTTTCACCTTCAGTCTTATTAGATTCTTCCAATTTTTGCCTTTCTGTGTGAATATAACCATTTAATGACATCAAGAGGGACAAAATAGTTCTCAAGCCAATCACTTTGTCCAAGTTATGATTAGTCAAATCATACCATAAATCGGTGTATGAGTTCAAACCATTACTTAATCTAATAAGACTCAACTTAGAGTCAATCACAAGATGATTTTCTTGGATTGCCAGATACCAATCTTGAGAGTTTCTAGCGGACCATAATGGCTCAATGTGACAAGGGGACCCACATTTAATGTCTTCAAAAGTCAATGAGACCGAGGTACCTATCAAGGAAGCAAAAAGCACACAGAGATAATGAATACAATGAATTGTTCTAATTCTTGATTGTGCAAAAATGAAATAGTCAAAACAACTATTTAAGTCATCTGCATTAGATCCCAATGCCGAATAATCGTTATTGGTTACATTTGGAGGTAAGTAAAAGTTTTCAATTGGTAAATCCATTCTTGTCGTCTTTACCAATGACACTAATGACGTCAATTGCTTGAATGTAAGTTGAGTCACTTGAACATCGTTATGGAACATTCCCAAGAACATATGTAATAGCAATGCCTGGGTGATGTAAATCGGGACATCATTCAAATTACTGTTATAACCTTTTCTCGCCTCAGTTTCCATGAAAGTATGAATAAGGAATTTGGAGAAATTAAACAAAGTAGATGAATTTCTAGCATGGAAGGCATACAGAGCACCAATTGCAGACATTGACAGGAGTAATGGAATTTGTTCCAAGTTGTTATCAATGTTCAAAGAAGGAATGTGGACAAATGGGAAATATTTATTGAACTCCAATTCGTATAAAACCAAGTAATGGTTCAAATCTTCCAAGTTAGGGAACTGTGAAGATGTTAAGCCATAGGTGTTCATAATGTATTGTCTGACTTTTTCTGAACATCTTCCTGGGAAAGTAACCATTTGATTATAATTCTGACAATTGATTTGCTTAGACAAGTCAATTTGCCTTGATCTGAAAAAGCTAGAGAGGTCATTTATGGGATTCATTGGAGAATCGTTTGATCTTGGCGAATGATTAGAATTGTTAGAGTTGATAGTGTTTGGTGAATCTGTGAAACCTATATGATTTGAAATGGCGGGGAATTGTTTTTCGATTGGAGCATTGATGAATTCCGAAAGCCAGTCATCATCATATTGTGAGCCTGCAGGACGTTGTTGGTTATTTGTACTTGCAGAAGGTGAAGTCTGTCTTTGCTGTTGTGGTGGTGGTGGTTGCTGCTGTTGATGGTGACTACTGTTATTATGATGATGTTGATGAGAAATTGATACTCTTCTAACTTTATTATTCTGATTAGGATAGTTAGCAGTTGGTGAAAAACCAAATGATGGAGATGTATCCTTAGTAGTACCGTTATTACTTGTCGATGAAGTCGTTGATGGAGAAGATGCAGGATGTTTGGCAAACAGTGACTGTGACTTTGGTATAGTGGTAGTATTAGTATTGGTATTAGTATTCGTGTTTGTATTCGTGTTCGACACGCCATTTGATCCCTGTGGAGGTTCTTTCTTGAATAATGAAGCCGTTGGTTTCATAGGTAGAGATTGTTCATATTGGTGATTTGTCTGAGTGTGCATAATGTTATTATTATTGTTGTTTGTGTTATTGGTGTTATCATTATGACTATTCAAACTATCATTTGAAGTAAAATCGAAATTTTCATTCAAGAAACTCAAGTTCAATCTTTGATGGCCATTTGATCCATCTGGATTAAAATCCAAGTCGTAATCGTCTACTACACCTAAATCAGAAAAATCAGGGTGTAATTGAGGACTAGCAAAATTAACTTGTGGAGGAGCATGATTTTCCATTGATTCATGGTATCCTGTGTACGATGAAGAAGTTGCAGCAGAGAATGAGTTATGTCTCAAATCACGGAACGTATGGTGCTGCTGCTGCTGTTGTTGTTGCTGTTGTTGTTGTTGTTGTTGTTGTTGTTGCTGTTGCTGGTGTAAATCAGCTGAATTATTATTGTATTCCAATTTGATATTAGAAGAGATATCTGAAGGTGATTTAGAATCTGATAAAATTTGCTTTGAAGAAGGTGATATTTGATGAAATTGAGTATTTGAATCAGATATATGGTTTGACATACTTGAACCTATGGATTGTAAAGAAGAAGGAGTAGCTGAGCTTTCAAAAGAGTTTGGAATAGTATGGAAAGAATGGTGGATTCCCTTTTTATTAGAAGGTGATCTACTACTAATACTATTATTTGTATTTGTATTAGTATTTGTATTTTCTCTTGAAGATATCAATTGATCATAATCCAAATTATTATTGTTAATGTTGGTGTTATTATCATTATTTGTAGAGGGCAAGGGCAATGAACTTGTCTTATTACTTATTATGATATTGATATTTTCATTTAAATGATCAGCAGTAATCTCACCTTCTTTATAATCAGATAGTGGTTTATTTGCCTTTTTAATACTTTTAGAACGATCATTTGTAGGTAATGAAGAATGTAATTTTTGTTGATGTCTTAATACTAAATCTCTTCTAGCAAAACATCTTCCACAAGCTGCACATTGGAAAGGTTTTTCATTAGTATGTGATCTTTGATGTCTTTTCAAATGTTCTAATCTAGCAAAAGCTCTAGTACACGTTGTACAAGCATATGGTCTTGGGCGATCTGTCTTTATCAATGCTGATTTTGGTGGTATAGGTATTGTAGATGTAGATGTAGATGTAGATGTAAAGTGTTGCAGTGGGTCTAGTATTGGTGAAGATTCATGATCAGGTATATCACTTAAATCTGAAAATGTTGGTGATAATTCAGTTTCCATGATGATTGACAAATATAGGCTAAGTCAAGGGGATATGAATATGTATTTGAAAATTAATTATTAATAATTTCCGAAGCGAAGCGTAACGTGGGCTGGATTGCTTAGTCGTTTGGTATATAAAATTGAATTAATTTAAGATATAAGGGTATAGTAAAACGATAGTGTTTTGTTGTTAAGGATGTATAGGGTGGTAAATTCCCTATAGGAATAATAATATAAAATTAATCAAAATCCTTGAATATCTAAAACCAACTGGGGGTGTCGACAAAAATCGGTATACAATAATCAAATATATTGTAATCCCGCTTCTTCAGTATAGGTGGAAATTTTAAAAAAAAAATCCAGGAGAAAATTTGTAGGTGGTGAGCACTTAGAGACAGTTATTGGGAAGAGAAGTATACTGTAGTAAACCAGAGGCAGTATAAGGTTATACAGTGTGTAACTTGGGGACAAGTGTACTTGCAGAGAAGTCAGAAAAGTCGCTATGGGCTGTACAAGTATAACTCCAGAAGAGAGCTTTACAATGTGGTAAGTAAAACTAGCTACCCTACCCTACTCGATTACAGGTCAGTCAAGAAAAAGAAAGAGACTGGAAAATTGTCAGCTTTTTTAGTCTCTCGCTCCGTGGCTCGGCTCTATGTTCTAGTATTGAGTATCATACTTAGAGTGTGTATGTATGAGTGGATACAGCTGTTATAGATACATATATATATATAGTACAAGTATAGAGTATATAGAGTAAGTCAACGCTGTGGGGTCCAGCCAGTGAGTAGAGCAGGAACAAATCACTCAACAGGGGGTTAAAATCTGGGGCAGTCGGGCTCGGGCTCGGGTAAGGCAAGCAATCAAGCAAATAAATAAATAAATAAATAAACAAATAAATAAATATAAATATATATATATATAAGTAAATAAACTCATTTACTCTATTAATTGACTCTCACTCCGGGCTTTCGACTTTAAATGCCTCCCGATCTATTTTGATAGTAGTTGGTTAGTTGTATTAGTATATACGTATACCATATAATTACTTGTATATAAATTTATATATATAACTCACTTGTATTATATGTATGCACGTTTATAATATATACTACATACACACTTTACACATGTGCATATCCACAATAGCCAATTCTAACTAGTTTTACCTTGCATTTAAACCGCAGATATCTGACTGATTTACACTATTACAAGGTTGATATTAATGTAACATATTAAGTATATATTAGATATATATACAGTATCTAACATCTATTAATCTTTCATCTTTTAATATTGTCTTTTAGTGAAAGTATCATGTTTGATAGTTAATTACATTTATACCGGATCATTCCACTAATTTAACACACTATATGTAGTAGTAAATAATAGATAATACCAATTGGACAATACTAAATACCTACTAATACTAATGCCAAGGCTAATCGTTTGAATATTAATCCGAGTATTTAACAAATCATTGAAGAATCATCCTTCCACAGTATATCAAAGAAGTACTCATTCAATCAAGAGGGTTTGAAAACCCTTGTAAAATATTGGCTGAAATAGACCAATACTTCACCAATTCAGGCAAAAGAATACTTCAAATGGTTAGCTGCAAAAAAAAAAAAACATCATTCCACAATATACAGACAATCTATTCTACTTTCATATAGGACTATACAATAAGCGGTTATGCGGTACGTATTTCATTTGCCAAACGACACCTGAACCCATCACATATGGTATTAATCACCTTTACTTCAACTGCCCTAAGGTAAAGCACATTTGGAAACAGATCACGAGTAGATCGGAGATTGACTACTTCAGAGAATACATTCTTTTTAACAATAAACTTTCAAACATAGAAATCTACCACATCAACCTACTTTGTAAACTTCGCACGCAATATGCACAATACCGAAACGCTTTGACAGCAAACGAAGAACTCTCTCCCATCATGGACTAGATCATTACAAGAAAATATCATAATAGTAAATAAATGATAAATAATTATGATATTTTAAGTAGCTTTTATATTAATAAATTGTAGTAACAAAAAAAAAGGAATATTGTAAGGCATTTCATCGGACTCCTTAAACTTTTCTCCGTCTCTATTCATGTTCAATGTTATTAGTTTATGGCTAACATCTTTCGTGTCTTACACTCCGCTAGCTAACATCTTTATTTACAACTTTTTAAACTCTTATTCATCTATACCTTTTTGATTCATTCCTCTTTATTAGATAACTCTTTCGCAATACTCTAGGCAATAACATCAGTTAAACTTCAACTCTAGTAAATAATCGCGCGCGAAAAGAAAATTCAAACCATATAAACTAACTTTGTAGAGAGTTAAAAAAAAATCAAGAAAAATTGCAATTAGAAAATCAAGTTGGCCAATCCATAATTAACTTAACTTATCTTAAACTTTACAAGTTTTACACTATTTCTATCCTATACACTTAACATTTACTTTAATTTCCCTATTCTTTGTATCTAGAATGTACATGTAATCTGACACCCCTCTTTCCGCTATGATAAATCATATCCAGACGGGTTCTTATATTACACATATAATTTATTCTAACCATCAATGAATCACGTAATTTTGTAAAAACAAACCTACTAAAATCGGAAGATCCTTACCACTAAGACAGTGGTAGATGGATCTTCCTAGGTTCGTACGTACTGTCTAAGAGATGGTTTTGGTACAAAGAAAGGAAAAAAATTCATGAAAGTAAAGAAGAAGTAAAGGTTATTTGTATACATACTGATTGATAAAAGCACAAATTTATACTGTGAGAAAAAAAAAATACAAGGAAATAATTTTGCATGTCCACTAGTATGCGGGTAACTACCGTGCTTTTAGCTTGTATTACTTTCTTGTTATTTCTCAACAATGATTTTTATTTTTATTTTTTTAAAAATTTTATTAATTATATTACATAAATAAGTAATTGAAGTAATTAGTTGAATTATTGTATAAAAAGAAAGAAAGTAATAATAAATAAGTAAAATAAAATCCCAAAGCAATGAATAGTGATGATAATAATGATAGTGATAATAATAGTGATAATACATAATAATAATAATAATAATAATAATAATAATAAGCTACCTCTTGGTTTTGTGAAATGATTTCAAAAATAATGTGTAATAATAAATAATATAAGGGGAAGAAAGAAAAGAAATAGCCACATTCAAAATAAAATACTTAAGAGGTAAGCAGAAACAAGTACGCATAAAGACTTCCCTTTAAGCAACTTCAGTATTTCTAACATCTTTAATACCTTTAGTTTGTCTCTTTTCTTGAACTTTCTTACTAAACCTACTTGCCAATTTTCTCTTCTTTTTCTGTCCTTCATGTGGTGATCCACAATTATGGGATCCATAGAAACTATTTCCCTTGGATTTCTTCCCATTTGTTCCTCCAAATGAATCAAACATACTAGATTTCGAACTCGAAGTTCTAGCCATACGTACAGACATAGGTAATGATGCCGTAATGGGAGGAACTACAACAGATTTGACGAAATTTGATGTTTGATATTCATTGAAATTATATTGTTCCTCGTCATTTAATAAACTAGAATGATATGGCTCATTGGAGTTTAAATTATTAGAAGTTAGATTATTAGAAGTTAACTGAATATTGTTGTTGTTACAATCGAAAGTTTGTTGAATCTTTTGAAAATTTTGATTCTTTTGTATATGATGATTGTAATGCGTATGGTGGTGATGGTGGGGGTTTACATGATGATGGTGGTGATGGTGGTGATGGTGATGTGTATGATGATGTTGCTGTTGGCTCGATTGGTGATGTAATTGTATACTATCTATTTCATCAGATGTATATATTGATGTTGATGAAGGATAATTTGAATTAAAAGTACTAGTAGTTGTAGAACTATTAGATTCGCCTCCGCTTTCCTGTTGTTGCTGTTGTTGTCCCAATAATGAAAATACCTTCTCATTAGCAAATTCTTGATTATATTGTCTTCCTAATTCTGTATTCATATTAGATAAATAATTCAACAATAATGTATTATGACTTGTTTCAAATTCCCGACTTAAATTACTGCCTTTACGATTCATACTCAAATTGATCCCCATACTATGACTATAACCATCATTGGGTACGGTTATATTAGTAATTTCGCTGTTATGACTGTTGTCGTTGTTGTTACGACTATTAATAATTGTATTTGAGTCTACTTCATCATCACCAAGGATAATAGAAGGTGTATTAGAATGAGATAATATATCACCATGAAGCGCCTCTGTTTCTTCTAATTTATCCAAACTGCGATCAACATCATCTTGTAAATCTTGATCAAAATCTATCCGAAGCTTATCAAAATCAGCATAGTCAAAATTAAGCTCAATCTCATCTAATTCATCATGGCTAGATACATGGTGTAATATAGGTCTTGGATCATGAGGTCTTGCTATCTGTTCGGCTATCTTATCCGAATGCTTGAAATAAATATAATTGTGCAATGCCATATTGCTTATTGAAAAATGAAATTAGAGGGTATAAAAATCAAATGAATGACAAATTATATGGTATATTTGTTATGGTTGGTAATTCTCTTTATATTAAAACTTTGTCCTTTCCTTTATGTAGCTATACTTATCCCTTAAGTTAATTTGAGTTATTTTGAAATCCCTTTAATGTTAATTTAAAATCCCGATATTTTCCCTTTAAATATGCAATAACAAACTACCTTGCTTAAATCACCATAATACTTTTGAACCTCTGAAGCATAGAGAAAATCACTTCAGGAAGCAAATTAAAGAACAAAGCAAAGAGAAGGAAAATTAAAGATGAAAGAGATAAAAACGGGACACTAATCGGTACTTATATCAAAATGTGTTATATTCTGCAAGTTAAATATTATGGCATGAGATTCAATCACGCATAATAAAAGATAGTATATGTATAGCAGGATATGCCCCTCTTTGCTAATTTAGAATCATGCCAATATAAACAAGATAAAACTATAAGCAGAAAAGGGCAGTACAGTTGACTTTTCTAAAATTCTTAAAATCATGCGGTTTTTTTAAAACATTTTTCAAAATTGCAGTTTGGAAAAACCTACTATATCGTACCCTAATTTTCCGTTTTTGAAAAATTATTCAACCAATCTATACTATAACCAAATGCTTCTACACAAAATGACATGACATTTCATAAAATCCTGCACTTCACCGTTAGCTAGTTGATCCCACTTTTACCCCCCATAACCTAGTCCCTTGTGACTCTCGCTTCAGCCTTCGAACAGTTTCGCATGCCACCTACGTAAAATTTCCCCACGAGAAGCAGTGTAGTTTTCAGCAAACAATCAAAAGTGGTACGATTTGAAAATAAATAGCCAACTAAAACTTATTAAGCGTCCCCCTCTTCTTTGTTCCTCGAGGATCATGTAAGCGGGGCGCCTGCCCTTTTTGGTATATATATCTATTACGCCGCTCTGCCCACTGCCCCCAAGTAACTGACGCTACACTGCCCTTTTTTAATACCCCTTAACCTGGAGTTGATTTAACTAATAGATATATTATCATCAATTAATCTATAAATGCAAAGAATGAATAATAAATATAGTATGTATATATGTGTGCTTATGTATGTGTATGTGTATGTGTATGTGTTGTAATAAGGATTGAATCAATCAATCTCGTTGTCAGCGCTAGAATCGTAGCTTTCCTCGCTGTCATATTCGTATTCATCATCTCCGTCTTCATCTCCAATATTCCTTTTCAGCTTCAAATTCTTGATATCAATTTTTTCGTATACGTACGTATAATCGCCTCTGTTTGCACCAGGTGAACTTGTCAGGCTTCTACTCCCTTGATCGGATATCGAATCATCTATCAAGCCAATATTGGTACTAATTGTCGTCCTAGTCAGAGGGTCTTGTAATCTCGGTATTTCATCTTTAGGTGTGAATAGGAATTTGTAAATCACTCCTTCTTCTCTGAAAAACAATGAAAACACTCTAGAACGGCATGTACAAGGTGTGAAATAATGCTTAGAACATGATAAGTTGATATGAGGTAAGATGTTCTCATTTACTAATAAATTATCATTATAATCAAAATCATTAGAATGAAGAATGGTAACATCTTCTCCAAAGATACCATCCTCTTCCTTTATACCATCAAATATCAATGATTTCCTTTTAGTAAATTTGGAAGGTGAATTAAATGCAGTTAATTTGGTCAGTCTTCTTCTTGGAATATATGCTGAGTTTAAAATAGACTTAGATTTCTTTCTCTTCTTGACACTTAACATTGGTGTCACTAAAACGTCTAAGGATCTATTACCGTAAGGAACCTCATTGCTGTTCATTCCTACTCCATATACATCTTCATCTTCACCGTCAGAATCACTCATATAGCTTGAATCTCCTAATTCAATATAATCTGTCTCGTCTCCTGATGACTCGTTTATATTCTCGACTATGCTATTGCTATGGTCCATCATAAAACTCGAAGGAGCTTCGTTGCCAAATGATGAGTATCTTCTGTTCATCTTCTTGCTGGCAAATAGAACAGACTTGCTCTTGTTAGGGTTTGCAAAATCATCAGCAATAGTATTGGTGTTTTGTAGTTCTCCATTGGAATACTGTGCAACTTGTGTTTGTATGTCTGTAGGTCTTATTGGTAAAGCACTTGCTGATCTAATAACTGTCTTCAACTCATTCTTGGCCATTTTGATATTAATCTCATCAGAGTACTCGTAGTCTTTCTCGCTTTCTATCCTACCTTGTCCATTATTATTGCCTGTGCTATTGGTTAAATCATTTGATTGCTCGTCCTTGTAGATAATAAAGCCATCATTTGACCGTTGCTTTTTTTGAATCAAAAATCCAATATAAGAAGTGAGCTTTTCGTTTTGTAGCTGTAAAGACTTTAATTGGAAGTTCAATTTAGTAAGCTCTTGAGAATGAACATGTTGGAGATTTTGAACTTCAATATCTTTCAAATACTTGTTCAAGCTACTTTGTCTGATATTGGCACTGTTGTTTCTGTAATGGGATGAAGACTTATGTGAGCCTAGCATAGAGTTGGGATGACTTGAAGAGTTTCTCTTGGGTACATTGATTGTCATATCTTCCAATTCACTCGCTAGTGACTTACCAAGGTTTGGCTTGGAAGGTGTACTCATTGCTTCACTCAAATCTGAATTTTGACTATCACTGGATACAATGCGTCTTCTGTTATAGAATTCATCATATTCATCCGACACTTCAATGATTTCTTCTTCGTAGTTATCCATCAATCTCTCTTCCATCAAACTTTCATATTCATGTTTCACTAGCTCGTATTTCTGTTCTACTTCTAGCTGCTTAGTCTTGAAGAATTCCAATTCCTCTATAATGAGCCGCTTTGAATTTATTTCTAGCTCGTTTTCCTTCTCTAATATTTGAATCCTTTTGTTCAACTTCTGGATAGTTTCTTGTTGTTGTTTATGATGTTCATCAAGTTCGTTGTCTTGATCACTCGTAGACTTTTCCAATGCCCCATTTTTATTGATTGAAGAAAAATGACTTAATTGCTTGATCTTCTGTTCATACTGTAGCTTGATCTCTCTAAACTTTGCGCCTTCCAATTCGTTTAGAGCTCTTTCGTTTTGTAGATCATTCATGAGCAATCGATTTTCGTTATCTAAAATATTAATCTTAGTTGTCTTTTGCACAATTTGTTTATCTTTGAATACTATCTCTTCTTCTAACTTTTCTTGCTCACGTAGTAATGCCCGACTCCGTATTACGCTATCAGCATATAATCTTTCCAATTTTTTGTGGTCAGCAAGACTCGGAGCTATTTTAGGGCTATTTTGTCTAGTTTGATTATTTCTGTTGACATTACTGTTCGAATCAGAAAGCCCTTTCCTCCTCAGAGGAGAGCCAGCTAGCTGAGAATCAAGATAATCCACTGGTATTGCTCTGTTGTTGTTTCCTGCAATAGTTGGCGTTTTGGGAGAGTGGATCTGCGATAGATCAGAATTGAATTTCTTTATTGGACCAATATTTTCGGTATCTGAGATACTCAGACTCATATTGTACAGTTCTACCTGATCCATATTGGTAGCATGGATGTTTCTATCAGTCAACAGAATATACACCTGAGTCCGTCAATCGCAGCTTGCAAGGCTATAAAAGTCTCTGTTTACCTGTGGTGTTTAGTATACCAATGGATTACCAGCTCTCTTAATTTTATCATGCGTTTGTTTGTTTACTTTTTTTCCTATTCTCTCTTTCCGCATTTGTCGTTTGGGTTGATTCCTCGAGCACTAAAATTCCCTGGTGCAACATCTAAATATGTTGTGTGTTTGGTGTAGATCTCAACTCGTCGAAGTTAATTATTGGACAAAAAAGCTTGAAATATACATTGTGATTTCTTATTAATGTATTTCTTAAATTTTATAAATGTGGGTTGTTCTCTATTACGATACACTACACTTGCTTTGAGGTTTTGTAACTATGTATATGAGAATGCTAAACATGAAATATTAATTTTAAACTTTAATGAGTCTACATTTTCTTCAACTTGTAAAGTTATAATTTGATTTTGATTACCTTTCCTAATAAACGATCTGTAGACTATCAAGGTCAAGATTGTGCTAACTTTGATAAAACCGGTTTACCTCATTATTGTTACTAAGCTCTAAAAAATTATATTTCTATTATTCCATTTATATAAGTCTATTTATTTGGTAAATCAGAATATCTGGGGTATGCAAAGGATACCATATTGTATTAAAATTCATGTCTTTATTGCTATTCAATGTATCAATGACTTCCCAGTCCCATATACCATCGTCTTTCCCCATGTTAAGGAACTTCTCCCACGTTTGTAAAGTATCTTCGTTCCTAAGAGTAGCAGCAATATAGGCAACATCCACTAACCCATACTCATTATCGACCATTGCTTCGTTAATTGTATGTATCAAAGATGGAATCACGTCTGAGTCATAGGTAACATCTGCTGCTATGATTGTATCTACTTTCTCCTGAGGAAGTCTATCTTCAAACCACCACAACTTTTGACATTTCAATTGAGAATCACCGACTTTCAAATAATTGAGAGATAAATTGAATTGCATCTTGTCAATCAAAGAAGAATCTCCATCTGTTAAAATGACTTTGTTGGCGTTTGTGTATTTTTTCACTCCCATTCCTACTAATCCTGTACCCGATCCCAACTCCAAAATAGTTTTGTTATTAATGTTTTTTGCAACTTCACTGTTTTCTATATCGGAGTAATGGATTAGATATTGAGTCAAGAAAAGTGAAGCTTCCCATGTTCTTAAGCCAGTTGTGCCCAATCCAGAAATGATGTTTGGATTTTCTCTCAAAATAATGGATTTATCATCTGCCTGTGTGGATCCAGGAATCAGAGAATATGTAATAACGTCATTATCAATAGCTTGCAATGGAGGAAATGGCATTACCTCTGCCAGAACTTCATATATATCATCTATTGTTTCTTGATTATTCTTTTCTAAAAACTCTATCAATTTTTTCAAAAAGGTTTTGCAGTAATGTGGATTATGTTCAGATATTTTTTGTACTTCATCGAGCAAAGATCGCTGAGCTTCTTCCGACACTTCTTTGTTATCTAGGAACTCTTCAAGTGAGAGATAAACAAGAGGAACTCTCTGTCTTATTCTTCGTACCAAAACCTCTTCCATACTTTCCATACTTTCTTTTGGCTAGCTCCTGTTCTCTTTCCGCCGACTTCAATTCGTCTATTATCAAGGTCGTAGTTAAAGAAAGAAAAAATTATATGGGGAAAGAGAGATCGAAATAATCAGTACACCGCTTACTTCGCTATATGCAGATACTACTTACTGTCCAAATTACTTAACTTATCTGTCTTTTGGATATATTTTCCTAATAATTATCTAAAAATATTTATCTAGTACCGTAAACCCTTATTCTCTTGATACCACCATCTGGAATCATAGTAACCTTGACATGGGTGTAAACCTTTGAAGATTCAACAGGATAGGTGTGTTCATGATCAGGACCAGTCTTGGATTTGTCTACTACAACTTCCCAATCCTTGTTATCAAAAGATGGAGCTTCTTCTTCAGAAGAGATAGCATGGAGTTGAACATACTGTGGGAAATTACCTCTGAAGTGAGCAGTGTCAACAACAATTTCACTGATATTGGTTGGGAAACCTAATTTGATGATAGCCCAATCAACATGACCAGGAGAACGAGATCTCTTGGTTTCCCAACCATCAGACATATCATGACCTCTACCAGGCAACAGTAAGTTGTCAGCAGATCCAAAATGTTGATCAGAAAAGGCAACACATACACCACCTTGGATGGCACTGGCAGTGTCTAACTTCACATCAGAGCTTTCTGGAATAATTGGCTTAACAGTACCGTATAATTTGAATCTAGCAATACCACCATCTGGGTACATTCTTAATCTAACATGAGTGTAAGAATTTTCGGTGATTTGGTCTCTGAGGAAGAAATGTCTTTGGGATGGACCACATTCAATTTTGCTTATTATAGTTTCCCAATTGACAGAAGGATCGGCATAAAGAGAATCATCAGATAAAACTGTGGCTTCAACCGAAATGTGTGGAGCATGATTACCATTGAAAAAAGCAGTGTCGACTTCGGCACCAATTAAAGTTGCAGAGGCAACACCAACCTTAAAAACAACCCAATCAGCTTCTTCAGTGTTGTGTCTTCTAGTTTCCCAACCGTCATACCAAGCACCAGCGTAAGTGAATCTTGTAGCATCACGAATTGGAGCCTTTGGTTTAATTAAATTTTCAGCAGCAGCAAACCATTCATCGGAAAACCCGAGAATCTTACCACCTAATTTTTCACCAATGACATCTAATTAAAATAAGAAATATGAATGTGAAAGTTAGTCAACATTGTTTCTTGAGATCAAAAGAATCATTTATCCATGATTTGGTTAAGATAAATTAGCAAAATAAAACGTACCTGTGTATCTTTGAACAACTTGAGTTTGGAATTCTTCCTCACTTAAAACTGTAATAGTAGCGGCAGACATTTTTCAATACTATTCTAGTTGTAATACCTGTATGCTATGTTTTCTTGGAGCTAAGGTACTCAAAAAAAAAGGTGAAAAAAGGGGAAGAAGTAGGTAATAAGATCTGGAGAGGAAGGGAGAAGACGAGAGAATCACCGATGTGCTCGTTATCGCAATGATTTTTCGGCAATCGCCGTACATATTTTTACTACACTGATTTTAGTTACTACTATGACTATTCTTTACAACCTAATATAAAGACATAAATATATACCTCTTATTATTATTACTATTATATATGCGTCGTTCCATTCCATGATTTGATTTTGAATTCATGGACTTTAATACTGGGCTTTTCGTACAGCTCATCTGTAGAATGTAAATTCTTTTCTATATATTTCAAATTTCCTGCTTTGTCAACTAATATGACAGTTTGAGTCCTGGTTCCATAATACTCACCTCCCAAACGAAGGCTCCCCTGAGGTACTGGTGGCAACTTCATTTCACCGTAGTAGCTTGCAGTTTTTATAGGTGGAATGAATATGCTATTGGGCATCATTTCAAAATTCTTTTGGTAATCTTGATCCCATGCAGTAAGATCAGGTGGGGTAGTAGTTGACAACAGCTTCAAACAATTATCTATTAAAACATCTTCTTTCCATCTTTCATCTATAGATCTTTTAATCAAATCATTTAACAGTTTCTTTCCCTGTATAACCTTTGGCCATGGCTTATCATACAATGAATTTGATAAGCCAACAGTCTCATTTTCTTTTTGGAAAACCTTGACAGTTCCCTTTGACTTATTTGATATTATGTTCAATTCATTAATCTTACCACTACCAGAATTAAGTTTCAACTCACCAAATATAAGAGAGAAACTTCCAATGTCTGCAAAATCGTCAGTTTGCTTGTGAACCTGCGCTTCCCATTCTTCAGTTGAAAGATTCGATGTTAAAAAGAGATTGGGTATAGCTCCTCTGGAAACTTTAGAAAGAGCTTTTGTCTCCGAAACTTCTCTATAGTTTACCAAAACACATATTCTCCCCGTGGTGGAGCATCCAATCCAGGTTCCATGATCTGGGTGGGCAAGATCTAGCGGAGATAGTATGGTTACGCCTGTATTCTCATCTTCTATGAAAGTGGCAAGTTGAGTGGGTCTCATAAAGTACTCATCTCTATTAGATAAAAGTATCAAGGGATAGTCTGGATGAGAACAAGTTGAAAGCACTATACACATTTATTGAAACTGTTGGTTACCGAACTAATCCTAATTCAAATATATTTCTCTTGCAATAAAAGAAGTCGTACAAAACTGATTGAATAGTTGGTGTTATAAAGATCTTGAAAGTAGCATAAATCAATTCTTTTCCAAAGCTTGTGATTAGCTTAATAAACCTCTAGTTGATCTTATTAACCTATCACAAAATCCAGTTGAAAATGGTTGGATTAAATCTCTGTTTAAGTCAGTGGACCCTTCTCGGTATCATCCCCGGTGCCAACAAAAATCAAATCTTAGAGTCTGTGCCAGGAAGGGCATATGGGGTAAGACTGTCCCAATGCGGCAAAATATTATTTCTGTTCGGACGTCGATCGACGCAGGTCAAAATAAAAGACCAGTGCTTCTAACCTGCGAGGAATGGATTCCATTGGCTGGTCCAATTGGAGGAAAAAAGCGAGCAACAGAGAGAGACAAGAAACAGTAGACAACTATACTAGTATTTGGATATCTGTATATACAGTTGTTTGCACATCAGCCTTGATACATACTCAATCCATCAATTGATATACCAAGCCATCATCTCAAAATGAAGTTTTTAGGTGTTAAAGTTTACCAATTTCCATTACTCAAGTTCTACTGGCCATTTTTCATTGGTTGTATGTAACCCTTACTCGAGTCAATATTATCGTCCATCTTAAGCTTTTCAATGTGTATCCGATAACTTTCAATAACCACCAGTTGAATTGAATCATCAATCATCTGATCATTCAATTGATGACATGTGAACAATTATACGCTTCTGGCACACCAGACTCACCATATGTAATGGAATTGCACGCGTACACTCTTTAGTAGCCATAGTATTTCAACGTTGATCTAGTCATTTACAAGTCTAGTAAGACCGACAATTCACAACTGGGAGGTCATCATTCATTAATTCAACGAAATTCATTGGATACTCGTAGAGGATTAATTGCAATACGATACAATTATAGTTTTTTTAAACAATTACTAACTTTTTTGATTTAAAATATTTAACTTAATATAGTCGGTACCACTATGTACTTAGTCTCCAAGGCTCAAAACGCTTTAATGGATACTTCTGAATTCATTAACGATCCAAGACACCCAAGATTCAAGCAAGGTGACTTTGAAAAGAAATAAGTTGATTTATTCAATTATTAGATATCATCATACTTTTCTACTTTAATGAACAAAACAAAAAACTTCCTCCATATATTACACATTTTATGACGCGATTATAACTTATTATAACTGATTTTTTTTCACTTTGATTATGAAATTCATCTTATATATAATTTATACATAAACAATCAATATAAAATTATAAAATTATTGACAATTAAAATTATTAAAATTATTAAAATTACATAAAATGAGAACATTATCGAATCAATACTGTAATATTATCTATACAATACATAAAACTATAGTTCATGTTGCTCAATAGCAGCGTCTAAACCATCTTTGAAAACTTTTAATAATTCATTGGTTGGTTCTAAACCAACACTGATTCTAACTAAGTTTCTATCAACACCCCATTTCTCAATTTCATCTAATTCTTGGAAATGTGCTAATATAGAATATGGACAAATTAATGTGAAGTTTGTACCTAATGAAGGACCCTTGGATAACTCTACTTGATTGAAGAAACAAACAGCATCAACCTCATCCTTGAATACAACAGAGATCAAACCACCATAACCTCCCTTGGAAGTCTTGATATCGTCATAATATTCTTTTGTAGAGGAAACATAAGGGTAGTATATCTCCTTAATTATTGGACTCTCAGATAACAATTTGAAGACCATTAATGAGTTTTCATTAATCTTAGCAGAACGTATTTCGAAATCTCTTGAGTTTCTTTCAAGATAAATTGCATCTTGAGACCAGAAAGCATCTTCAAAATTCTCATTCAAATATTTCTTAATATGATCATAGTTCGTAGAATAAGGACTTAATATAGATGAACCAGCCATAACGTTAGAATCACCAGAGAATACTTTGGTTAATGATGAACAAACCATATCACAGTATGGTAAGACGTTAATATTACTGAAATTACCAACGGTATCATCAACAATGACTAAGAAGTCATATTCATCAGCCAATTGTTTAATTTTCTTCAAATTTGGTGTCTTTAATAAAGGATTTGAAGGACATTCACAGAATAAACTCAAAATCTTTTCACCAGACTTCAATCTCTTTTCTAATTCATCTAGAGACTCATCATCTCCAAATCCATAAAAATGCACACCTGCTCCCCATTTTCTTAAAATGTTTAATGTGTCAACGTATGGGAAACCAAAACAGACAGATTTCTGTTCACTTGACTCGGGGAAGGCATTTAAAGCTATTTGATGACATTGGAATATAGATGCCATTCCAGATTGGAAAAGATAAATATCACCGTCATTGAATCTTTCCTTGACTTGTGAATTATCTTCAGGCATATTTTGGTTAATCTTATTAAAAATTCTCTTTCTTAAGATTGATTTGGCTTCAGAGGCAAACCTTAAATCTAAATTACGTCCAAATCTTTCTTCAATGAAAGTACTGTATTCATTCGTTGGGTCGGCAACAGATGATGACACAGATGATCTAGATGATCTGGAAGATCTTGAAGATCTACCGCTGATTCGACTAATACGTTGTGATCTAAGTGAGGCAGATGAGCTCATAGGAGTAGAGGAGCTCTTTGTGTTAGATTCATTATTATTGTTTTCAGAAGCGTCCTTTGTCTTATGTGTCTTGGAAGCTGATTGTTGAATTAAAGTTTCTTTCATCTCACTCAAGAAATATTCCGCTAATCTTGATGAAATACCTTCACCAGCATGCTGCCAATATTGCTTTGCAATACCATATTCACTACTTGGTAAAAACACAATGGAAATGTTACATTCAACTCTATAACTTTCTTCGTCCTTAGTCTTTGGAGCAGGCGAACTCAATTGTAGGATTCTGACATTGATATTTGGTAATTCTGATCTTCTCTTGATAAAACTTCTACATCTCTTAGCAGTGTTGTAAGTTGGAAAAATAAATGCCTTTTCGTTTTCTCTAGCATAACACTTCTCTAATAATGTAGCCAGTTCTTGGATCTTAGAATGTATAAAGAAACGAGGATAACCTGAGTTCATTTTATTGACAACCCAAGCTTCTCCTTCCTCGTATCCAACTGTGGCTTCCCACGTTGGTAATGTTACAGATACCGCGTGTTCTGTGTTATTTGGGATTGGTGCACCAATAGCTTTGGAAATAGGAGCCATAGTATACTATTTGTAGATAACGAGTGTTCAAACACAGGATAATGGTATATTTAGTGTGGATTATAACGGCATTTCAAACCATATATAGTATACCCAGTTATCACATCTCAGCAAAAAAAAGTATGAATCATCATCCATCGAGTCATTTAAAACTCCAAAAGTTACCTAAACCCGTGCACGCGGAAGAGAAGACAGTTGAGTTGTTTCGAGCACTACCACATTGTGATTTTTTGTACTCTTTCCTGACTCTTTGGAAGAGCAATTGAAAAATTACAAAGAGTGCACTTATTTTGAATAAAATACGTGAAATGTATAGGGTTGCAATATTATGTGTAAATTAGTGAGAGTTTGTTTTGGAAACTGCCGAATTCCCGTTACCTAGAACGGTAAATATAGCATAAAAAAATATTGTAAACTGGTCAAATGGTTTATTTGGTGCCTATTTCTTCTCTTCCAATCAAAGGGTTATGGCAATTGCATGGTATAGAACACGTTTTGATAACTATATTTTCATGTATAACTTGCTCCTTTAATCAATTGTTTAGCAAATGCATTGTTGACGTCATAAATGGTTGTTAATCTCAAGATTGATAAGATGAAAACCATTTATAGTAAGATCCACAATGCATACCCCTATCGTGCAAAGCAAAGTCTTGCCAAAAACTAAAAAGTAATAAAATATTTTAGTTCACTTTAATCTTGTAATTACGTAGTGGGTGACATCGCAAGGCAACATACGGTTTTATTGTATTCTCAAATGAATAATAAGAAATTAGCGGGTGTGTATTTGAAAGCAAAAGATAACGGACAAACAACAATTTTTTGTCGATTTTTTTACAATTGAAAATTGAGAAAAACAAATCTATTGTTGAAGAAACCTGCTGGAAGATAGATGCAAAGACGGATTTGCTATAAATACCCACAACTAATACTTATTCCCAACTACTTCTTTACTATATACACACTCTTCTAGAAAGTACCGTTCTTATACATAACTTATCTTATTAGTAAAGTTAATATCAATTTATCTAACTGCAATTTCTTAATCTATTTGATTAGCAGTTTGCCAGAAGATTAACTTAAGATAGCTTAGACACTCTCGTCGTGGTTTAGTCTAAGTCGCTAATTAATCCCGAATCGAAAGCCTACACCAAGGCCAAGGTAGTGCGACTAACGTATCTCAAGAAAAACTACTAGTACATAATTATTCTTTAATCAAACTTTGATTACAAAGTATAAATATCAAGATATTGCACTAGATAGATTGAATTTAAAATTATTTATAAGTTAAATTAACATATTAAACCTTTGGTTAGAAATTTGCCACCGAATTTTGCACTTGTTCTAACTTCTAAAACATCAATTCGCAAATAACAAGAGAAGGAAGAACATAAAACACAAAAACACACATAAAACACAAAGACAAAAACAAAAATATATATATTATAACCCCATCCCCAAAATAAACTATTAAGCCACACTATGCTTTACAACAATTCTATACAGTCGGACCCAGAAAATAACGTAGAAACGTCTGACACCGGACAGGATTTAAAAGTTAGCACACAACCAAATATAACAAACAACAAATCGAAACACATCATGAAACTCAATTAAAGAATTTAAAAATTGAACTGATAACCGCACATGAAGACACAGTAGCAGAATTTAAAAACACTCAAACACCATCTTACCACTTTTAATTTTGTTTCAGTTATGAAAGAAATCAAAAAAAGTGGAGCGGAACAAATTGCGCTTGTAAAGAAAATCTATGGCGATACAGAAGCAACATTAAACTTATGGAGCGAGGAAGTGCAACATCATACTGCCAGGCTTTTTGCTCTCAAACAAGCAGGGATTCAAAAGCAAAATCATTTGTCGCAAATCGATGAAAAAATGAAAAGTCAAGAAGCAAAGTTCATCTGAATTTAAAGCTGACAATAATACAATTAACAACCACATCTGGGGCTCTTGGGCGGTGCAAAGGTGCACATTTGAAAAGTTACAAGAGGTTTTAAGTTAATTGTACTTCCGCATTGGGTCATCGAGGTATTGTTCTCTGTCTATACGATTTTCCCAAAGCAGTAAAGTGAAAAACGCTCGACCGGCTAAAATTGTTGAAAAGAAAAGATAACAACACAATAGGAAACTGGTGCTAACTACACTAGTTGGTTTCAAGTTTTAAATATGAATTTTTCTTTCATTGAACAAATAACTTATATACATGACTATTGGGTTTGTGAGGGAAGACCATGCAATACAATATAATAATATACAAAAACAAAACAAAACAAAAAAAAAATACAAAGTATATATAAACATATATATAATATAATAAAGTAAACAAATAAAATGAAAGAGGAAAGAGGAAATCAATGGATCATTTCAGTGTTGATTAACTTGATAAGGATCTTATTGTAAACGTAAAATTGATCATTAATGAATGCTGACAACTCAAAATCCGTCTTGATATCGATAAACAGCCCATTCTTGAAATTCTTAAACCTTAATTCTTCATCTTTAACTTCATGTTTCGCTTTACCAAATTCGTTCTCGATCTTTGCCTTAAGATATGGTAGACTGATATTATAGATTGGAATCTTAAAAGTAATGATTTCTTCTTCATGTATGATTTTGAATTTAATCAAATCAACATTGTCACCAGAATTTAGCTTATTAGAAGTTAGTGAACTAGAAGACATTTGTCTTGACTTGAATTCCCCACTGTTATGAAAGCTATGTGTACTTTGGAAACTAACTGGAGAATTGGGTAATGAGTGACTCTTGAAATTTGGATTAACTCCATTTACCACGACTTGATCCAATGATGTATGTCTTGGTGAATTCTGGTTACTTGAATGTGCACTCAAATTTTTTGTGTTCAAAGATGGTAGTAAAGCTGCTGTTCTATTGGCACTTGTGTTGGATGGGAGAGTAGATGATGATATTGACACAGTGGATTTTTTCTTATAGAAAAGTGGTTTAGTTGGCGCATCGTATTGTAAATCCTTATTGTTATTGTAAATATTCTTGGTAGTTGCATTCTCTTCAGAGTCAAATGAAGATGTATTTGAATTTGAATAAGAATATGTGATGTTATTTGTCAACCTAGATGAAGAATATAAACATGAATTTGAAGACAATGAAGAGTAACTTGAGTCGTGTTTATCAAAAGATATGTTGGTGTTAGCGGAGGTTTGAGCGTTGGAAGTAGAATTAGTTATAGTAGAAGCGGTAAAAGAGTTAGAAGTGGTGGTGGCGGTAGTTGAACAATTTTGAGAAGCGGGTAATTCATTTTGAGTATTATTACTCAATGGTAAAATGTTTTCGTAATTTTTCAAGAACGAAGGATAAGGTCTAGGAACAAAAATATCCTGATGTTTCTTCAATTGTTTCTCATACTTGTCGAGTCTCTCCTTAGGGACTTCGTGCGACATTTGTGGGAGAGAAAGAGATAGAGTAGTAGATGGGCTCTGAGCTAATAGCTTTTTGTCAGTGTAACTGTCTTTCAATTGATTCAACGATTCATTAACCATTTCTGAAGACATATGGAAATTTGAATCATTAAGAATTAAATCAGTTTCTCTTGGATTAAACCATTTCACTATTGGATTTATGTATGAATCATTAGTCTCCATGAATCTGATAAGTTGTTTAAGATATATCTCTAAATCTTTACATCTTTCTGAAAGAACAAATTCGTTGTTACTTCCGAGATTTGGAGATGAAGGATTTGATTTTGACTTAGTGTTTTCAAACTGGAATGGTTGAGGTAGTTTAGGAGATTTAATAGATGAGGAATTAGCACTTGCGTTTGTTTCGTTCAAGATGCTTATTTGTAAATCATAAAAGTCTTGATAATAACGGCTCAAGCAAATTCTAGGTGCAGATCTGTTGTTTAACGACTTTGAGTACAAGTCAATACGATACCAATGTCTTGAGTTATAGAGTGAACAAGAAGAGATTTCTAATGAATAGTTCTGCAACTGTTTCTTGGTTAAAAGAGGGGCAATATGGGATTTCAGAGAAACTCTGTTAAGTGGATCGCATTTGGGTTGAATTTGCTGGTCCTGAGAGGCAGAATGTGAATGGGAGCGAGATATATGGTTAGAATGAGAGTGGGAATAAGTATGAGGAATTATCGGTTTCTCAGAGATTGAAAGGGAAGTAGTTGAAGATACGTGAGATGTTTTGGAAGTAAGGGAAGAAGGGGTATTTGATAAAGACCTATTAGTCTTTGAGCTTATTGAACCATAAGGAGTAGTAACAGCCTTGGTGTTGGTAATGCTATCGAAACTACTTTGGTGGGAGACACGTTGCTGAGAAGTTAATTTGTAGTTGTTCTCATTAGGGAAAGATGGTATTGATGGCGATGAAGGTGATGATGCAGTACTATTGGCATTATAATCAAATTGACTAACATCATCTAATGCTATCCAAAAAGGTGGTGATACTTTCATTATTGGTTGAACCAAGACTGATTGTTGATTTGGGAGCAATTCACTCTTTAAAATTAGCAAGTCACCTTCTTTAATCTCTGTTTCTTCTACCATGTATGATCTTTCAGCAACCAAAATCATTTGCTGAATTGGTGTTGAAAGAATTGGGGATCCAAAGGATGATACTGATTGTGTTGGAGAAGATGCAAAAGTGGCATGAGATGAAGTTGACAAGTCAGGCGATGATAATTTGGACTTATGTTCAAAGTTGAATGGCAAAGAGATCTTCAACTTCGACATACTCTTTGATGCTTGGTGTGCCAGATATGGACCTGAAGATTTGTTATTGGCCATTTGTTTATAAATATACTAGCTTGTGTAAATAGGTAAATGTGATATGGAACTTGAAGAGAAAAAGTTTGCTACCAAATGAAATATTGTCGATAAAGGCGAAGTGAAGCGACGTAAGTTAAGGTTATATGCAAATACAGGCAAGATAAAGTTGTTATGATTTCTAAAGCCGCTACTTAGAAGTAGACTTTACTGTTGAGACTAAAAAAAAAAAACTTAAAAATATGCGTGCATGTACGATAAGACGAGAGTAATTGAGGTGCAATATATTAAGAATAACCTTTTGAAAAAGTATACTCAAGGGAAGAGTTGGTTGAAGTTGATGTTGCTGTAAAGATGGTAAAGGAGAAAGAGATAGTGGGCAGAAGAGCACAATCACAATTGGTCTGTTGTTTTGTCCATGAGGGGGGATGAAAGAGAAGCCACAGGGCAGGGCAAGGCAAAGCATAGTAAACAAAACGACAATAGTGCGAACAAAACCCAATGGAAGAGTGGTGAAATCTTAATATCTGTTTAGCGATCTTTTATTAGTGTGCTTTGTTTATTTTATTATAATAAAAATAAAAAGAATAATATTCCCTTGCGGTGCAGCTTTGCGGCAACTTATGGATTACGCAGCTTACACTATTTACTATCTTTCCTACCGCGCAAACAATAGACAAATACCGCTCCTTATGGCTCTTACCTCCACTTAGAAGAAGATGCCGAGGACCGTGGAATGGGCCGCACACGCCACTGCAAAAAACGCGGCGCAGGGGTGGTACGGCGGCTAATCCACCTGTCTGGGACTCGATGCGTTGTTTTTTATCCACAAATTCGCCAAGGCAATCTGATGGGGCACTAAAAGCTGGAACCTGACATAAACACAAAATGCCAAGTATATACATGCTAGGACATGCTTAGAGGGCAATATTACTACAGAAGGTGCTTATGGTGCCCAGGTCCCATGGGGAAGGATCATATAGTTGATGTGTTTGTGTTCTTATATATATTGATAGATAGATAAAGTTATAGTACGATTATCTTGTAAAATATGCAAAGTAAATAAAAAACGTATGTTTACATAACAACCAAAATGTCGCTGCTTGGACGAAAGGCTTTTGAATATAAAACTGCGGTAGTAGCTGAAATATACATATATTTATTGCCCCTCTGTTCTCTGGACACTACCCTATTGGAATATATATATATGGATACTTCCATGTATGAATATGTATACATGCATACGATCATGTTTGGCTAGGTTTTCTACCAAGTCAATTTTGTAAACAAATCACATAGATAGTGGGAGAACCACTATAGCGAATCATAAATAGACTTATTTGGCTGCATGAAGCTTTTGGAATAGACTTCTTAAAGTTTAGGGTATAATAAATTGATCCATAATAATTTTTCCCTAGTCTATTATTAACAATACTTACAGGTACTAGTTACTATGACACTCTCTGATGTCATGCGTATTTAGCTTTTAAAGGGTGCGTTTGTTTGTTTGTTTGTTTGTTTGTTTGTTTACATACGTGTGAAATACAAACACGTGACCTGTATTCTTTTCATTTCAGAGCCAGGTGATATTTGTCTTGGTGAACGCCCTCTACATGATTTTTATGCTTCCCCACATTTTCCTTGATTGGGATTGAACCACAAACAACAAAGACAAAAATGCCAGAATCTGCAGTTATCCCTTTAGAATCCAACCCTGAAATATTCACCAATTTTGCCAAAAGTTTAGGTGTCTCGCCATTACTTGGCTTCACAGACATTTATTCAATCTCAGATCCTGATCTGTTATCATTCATCCCTCGTCCTACATATGCTATTATCCTGTTATTCCCTATTTCTGAAAAATATGAGACTTTAAAAAATGAAGAAGAATCAAAAAGACAGTCTTTTGGGACTTCAGATGATCAATTGACCACGATTAAATGGTTCAAACAGCAATTTAAAAATTCTTGTGGTTTATATGCATTACTACACGTATTGTGTAATTTACCTACATCATTATTGATAAACCAGAGTAAAATTGCCAATTTTGTCAAAAAAGACTTGATGGCTATACCTGATGTATTGAACTCTAATAATTTCGACAAGAAACTCAAATTGATTTCCGATCTTTCATTGGACTTATACTCTGGTTATTCAAACGAAGGCCAAACTGACGCTCCACCAGCTGAAGACGACATCAATTTACATTTTATCTGTTTTACAAAATCGCAAGAGAATGGCCACATTTTTGAATTAGATGGTCGTAGAAATGGTCCTTTAGATTTAGGTAAGGACTCGAATGAAGATTTTAGTGGCTCAGATAAGAGTGATGTTTTAAGTTCTAAATTAGTCTTGGATAGAATACAAAGTTATATGGATATGGCCGATGATGCTGATAAATTGAATTTTGCAATGATGGGTCTATGTCCTGCTTATGATTAATGCTGAGTATTAAATTATATGCTATACGGAAACGTTAATACCTAACTTATATAAATGAATGCGCTAATTACTCTCGAGTTATCCCACTTTTGTTTTTACCCTTCACAATTGTCCCTTGATATCAATCTTGCTAAACATTTTCTGCCTGATTGAATCAACGACTAATTTTGATTTATGCCCTTCGTAAAATGTCCCACCGTTGGAATCAGTCATTATGAAATCGTTAAGTTTATAATGCTCTATAAACTCTGTAAAACTGCTATCATTGCTATCGTATCCAAAGTACAATTGTGTTTCCAAAAATGAGGTGGAAATCAGTCTATATGACTTAGATATTATTGATAAGGAATTGATTCTCTCTTTGATTATTATGGGACTCAAGAGTCTCAAAAAATAAAATCTCTTTTTATGATTTAAATCAGACAATTCATCAATATCTGAATTATCCAATTCTTTAATTTCTCTCACTTTATTGAAAAATTCAAAGTAATCACAATTGATCTTGTATTCTAATATCTGGAAACTGTTCTTGAGAAATTCATTCTCTAACAATTCAGACGAGTTTCCATTATTCTCTTGTAATTGCAATAACTGATATTTCAGGTCATATGCTTGCGAGGTGTTGTTTGTAATAATATAATACAAGACTCTATAAGACAAAAATTCTAGCTTTTCTTTCAGATTAATCTCACTAGCTAATTTTTCATCATCATATAATAATTTTAACTGAGATTGACATTGATTGAACTCTCCCAAGTCATTAAATTCAATCGCCAATCGACAATGGTATTCATACACTTGTATTGTGAAGCCGTTCTTGATATGCTGCACAGTCAAATCTTGTCTCATGGACTTGAATTGATCACACAAATAAGTATATTTGGCACCCTCTAGGTACTTCCTGATCAACAATTGTAAAGTTTGTTTCAGTATATGCAATGGACGAACAACTTCAGGATTTGGCTGGGAGGTCAGTCTTAAGTAGCTTTTCTCCAGTTTCTGAGAGGTACCAATCAAAGGACCGTTTTTATTAAGGTTCGAAAGATCGTTAGATCTATAAAGATCAGCTTCATATGGCGCACTTAGTTCTTTTTCAAATCTTTGGCCTCTCATTTGTATCCTCTGTTGTTCAGTTAAACCATTGACTACTGGAATCATAGAAAAGTTGTTTTCATTCATGTTACTATTACTCATTTGGTTTGAAAACGGTATTCCTAATGGCATATTGTTGTTGATTATCGGTATGACTGGCATTGATTGAATAGGAAGAGGATTAATGCCTACTTCAGGTACTTTCAATACTCCTGATTTGGCTGATTTGGGTGTACTTTGCTTGGCTTTTGCCTTGCTCAAAGCTTCCTTCTTATTCTTTCGCCTGTCATCACCAATGGCTAACATATTTGTCTGCTTCTCAATTTTGCCGGATTTTACACTGGTATCTTCTGATTTCTTCATTTTCTTCAATTTTGGTAATGCAATCTCAATACCTTTACTTATCGCTGTACGCTTTGTACTAGGTTTTGTCAAAGATGTATTCTCGCTGGCAAATTCTTTAGTTGGGTCGTAATCGTCTTCATCATCATCATCATCATCATCTTCGCTGATGGCTCCATCGTGAAGTATATTCTTGGCGCTTACACCTTTTTTCCTTAAACCTGGTTGGGTAGCGGGTTTGACAAGAGAAGAAGGGTCTTTGGCAAGAGTGGGTTTGCTAGTTACTTTTTCAGTAGCTTTACCATTCACCTTGCCATTAACCTTGGTACTAATTGTATTGTTTAAGTCTGATGCTAGTCCCACCTTCTTGACACTTGTGTTTAAACAAGGTAGATCTTGATTAGACCAATCATTAGTCAAAACTTCCTTCTTACTGATTGCCAGGTTTATAACAGACTTCATTTCTGACTGAAGCTTTGCCTTTTGTTTCCCGTTAAACTTCAGCTCATTTGCCTTGGTGAACATCCTGCTTATAAAAGATTTCATAGAATCCGGCCAGTTCTTTGGATCTTTATAGTCAGTCTCTTCATTTTTGTCTTCCTCTTTCCCGCTTAGAGAGAGTCTAGGCTTGACTTCATTATATGCAACCATTGATTTACACCAAATACCTCTTCCACTATATTTAGGAAGCGACTTCTTCTAAACCAACAACACTGATGATTTTACAATACAAAATTCTCACAGCTTATCAAAAAAGCAGAAGACAAATCCAAAAGTTCTCGTTCCTGCAAAACCCCTGATTAGGTAGAGCGGAGCACGTGACTGAGTTGTATCTTTAAGCTCAAAGAGCCGTTCAAATAAAGGCGTATGTTCACATATGTTAGGGGTCCCATGAACTACTAGACTGCCCGTTTCATCATCTATAACCTTTTATATTGCTCAGCTGGTATTTATTGGATGGGTGATATATTTAATTTTGATGAGGAATCTCTGACGAACTCTTTGAATTACAAATTGAAACTTGACGATGATGTTGAAAACGAGTCAGAACACGATGTAATCGGTGAATTACCAGTATTCGGTGAAAAGGCCGACACAGAGATAAAGCATACCCATAACATTCATACAGAGCCTGTTGTTACTTTTAAAAAGACACGTTCAGATAGTGTTATATCAGTTGGAAGCATCAATAACAGATTGGGAACATCATACGAAGTTGGCATTGAAGATGAAATATTTTTAGATGATGGTTTAGCAAGCAGAGAAGAAAGTAAAATATCCCTTTCAACAATTAGAGACAACCAGCAAGGCTTCAAGAAAAAGAGAAGTAAGCCAACTATTTATGATTTTGAGCCTATAAAAGTTCTAGGCAAAGGGACTTATGGAAAAGTTATTTTGGTGAGAAACAAGAGAACTGGAAAATTATACGCCCAGAAGCAGTTGAAGAAAGCATCTATGGTTGTTGATGCGACAAACTATGAGAGAACTTTAACTGAAAGGACAATTTTAGAAAGAGTGAAGCATTCAAATATAGTTAAGCTGTGTTTTGCTCTTCAAGATTTTGACAAAGTCTATTTGATCTTAGAGTATTTGGAAGGGGGTGAGTTGTTCACCCATTTAGCCCAAGAACGTATTTTAAGTGAAAAAGTAGCGTGTTATTACGTTGCCGAAATTATCCTTGCATTGAGACATTTACATCAAAACGTTGGTGTTGTATATAGAGATTTAAAACCTGAAAATTGTATGCTCAATAGAAAAGGACATTTGGTTTTGACTGACTTTGGTCTATCAAAAGTGAGTACAGGAGATGATTCTACATGTAGGACATTGACCGGTACGCCTCAATATATGGCACCTGAAATCATTAAAGGAGAGCCATATGGTTATGAATGTGATTGGTGGTCTGTAGGAGCTCTGACATATGAGTTGCTCACAGGTGCACCACCCTTCAGTGGAAATAATAATAAAAAAATCATGGAAAAGATAACTACCCAGAAACTGAATTTACCATTTTATTTGACAAATGAAGCTAAAGATTTACTCAGGAAGCTACTCAATAAAAGTCCTGAAAAGAGACTGAATTGTGATATTGAGTTTGATAAAATTAAAAGACACCCATTCTTTAGATACATTGATTGGGATTCAATAATTAATCAAAATGATGCCCAGCAACCCCCACCAATAGTACCAATAATCACAGATCCTGAATTGGCAGAAAACTTCGATTGTGAATTCACTACAATGAAAATCACTCCTCCATCATCTCCATCAGATTCTTACTTTGATCAGCTCAATGAACGTGAAAACAGCACAGGCTCAGTCATAACTATCAAAAAGCCAAATAAAGTTGATGGTGGACAGGGCTACACTGAGTCAGTTCACTTCAACAACTTTTCCTACTCTGCTGAAGACGATTTTCTTCATCGCTGAAGATCAAGTTTATTTATTCCCAGTCCTCATTTTATCGCCTGTCTATCTATTTATATGTATTTAGTGAACTATTGTATTCCGTAGCATTAATAACATTATTCCCAGTTAGACATGAAGCCGAGGTGCCTCGCCTTAAAATCTGAGATCGGTAACGCGTTTCTACATCTGAGGGTTGGAAAATAGGTTAAGGTCATAAAATCAGCAGTGAAGGAATCAGCTTGTGCCACAATAGTAACATCAAATAGGATATGCCTGGGATACTTGATTGGTAATGGATATATTTACAGAACTCCCGAATATTGAGTTTGAATTTACAGAAAAGTACTCTGTAATATTAGAGGCGCTTCGAAAATCTAGCATCACAACGTCAGAAGTGGTATTATCAACTCCAGAGAACATATCTTCAAAGATCAATAGGCCTCTCGACGAAGTCTCCAGATTCTATGCTGAACTAGGAGATCAGCTTAGACAAAGCATTTCAGTTCCCAAGAGCACATTCTTGGACGATAAGAGCCGATTGACGTCGTATACTACAGGAGATGATAAAATAGATACAATTTTTCAAGCTTCAAATGGAATCCCTCTTGGTTATTTAGTTGAGATCAGTGGTGGCTCAGCTACAGGAAAATCACACTTTTTGATGAACTTGGCGATAACCGCCCAATTCCCGATGGAATTTAACGGACTGGGTCCTTCCATATTTGAGGGGAGCTATGAGCAACCCAAAGTCATGTATCTTGCCACAGAGTCAAGATTAGAAACTCATAGACTTACACAGATAATAGATCATTATGAAAGACTTATATTTGAGCCAAATGGAGTTCCAGAGAAGTACCGCCCTTGTTTAGAAAATCTAATAACAGCCAGCTACGTGATATCTGATCTGGAGTATCAAGAACATGTTCTCATGGTCCAGGTTCCTCAGATGCTCGAGAGAACGCCTAACTTGAAAGTGATCATGATCGACAGCATAACCCATCATATAAGGGCGGAGCTCACCGATTACAAGTCAAGAGAAGCATGCATATTGAAGACTGTGACATATTTGAAAAAACTAGCAATTGATTACAATATCTCAATAGTGGTAGCTAATCAAGTTAGTGACAAACCAGTTGGTGAAATAATAGGAAAGGATATGGATTATTTTATGAGTTTGGACTATCAGATGAGTTGGTGCTATGGATGGGATTTAAAAGGTACTATATACAGGCAAACATACGATAAACATAGAGAAGAAGAAGAATGGGACACATTGAATGACAATTACTATAAAAACTTAAATCCGGAACCAATGCAGGTAGCTACAACTAGGGAACTGAATACTTTATCCCCATCAGGATCACCCACATCAACGCCACAGACGGTGAATGAAAATAACAAGCTATCACTGAGTGAACAAGTCAAACTGGAGAAGAAGCAACAGTTATTTGAGAGTCGATTAAGAAACTCATTTAATAGAGTAAAGACCATACCGGCGTTAGGTTTAAACTGGTCAAATTTCGTTGATATAAGAATATTCTTGACTAGAACATATAAGCCTATTCTTGACGAGAAGATGATAGAAGAGTTTCAAGTTGATTTGGGAATCGATACAAGCATCATCAAATCACTAGAGGGCGACGAACCTTCTGATTCTTCTCAAGCGCAAGATAAGAATCCAGCCAACGAGACCTCCATACTGACACAAGAAGGAAACATCAGTATTTTGAGCAAACATGACTCACAAATAAACAATAATAATAATGAAATATCATCTGTGCCATTATCAACATCGTTAAACGAAGGAAAATCAAAAAGCGGCGTGACAGAACTTCTAGCTTCAAATGATTATTTGGCAAATAGAAATTTTGAAGCAGAAAGATACATTAGACTGGTTTATTCACCGTTTAGTACATCTACAAATGAGAATGAAGTTACAAAAAGGTTCGAAATATGGAACGGAGGGATACGGTCCTGCTAAGTAGTGGAAAAAAACAACAAACATGCGCATTTTAAATATATATACTTACATCTTTCAAGCCGTTGTAATCCCATATTTCTTAGATCGGCATCCGTCCGTCTTTGAAACTTTCCAGATCTTCCCCTGCTCTAAATCTTTATCGCGATAATGCTTAGAGTGTTGGGATAGTTGCTCCTTAATCTCCCTAGTAAATTATATAACCTCCCCTCTTTCCTTATAAACGTATAATTCCCACTAGCTATCTTTATCAATTTATACTTGCATACATCGCTATCTTTAATTGATTTTTTAACACAACTTTTTGACATAACCAACATGAGCAAGCCTGCATTTGAAGTGTACACAACATTAAACACAGGGGCCAAAATTCCTTGTATTGGATTTGGAACTGTTTGCCCACCGGAAAATAGATCTACTTACAAAGACGTTTTAATTGCTGCCATTGAAGCAGGTTATAGACATATTGACACCGCTTGGAAGTATGAAACTGAACCCATCATTGGTGAAGCCCTCAAAGAATTGTTTGCCAAAGGTGAAATTAAGAGAGAAGATTTATTTATCACTACCAAAGTCTGGCCAAGTTTACACAACGATCCACTCAAGTCTTTAAATCAATCATTGAAGGATATGGGCATTGACTATGTTGATTTATTTTTACAACATTGGCCAATTTGTTTTGACAGTGATGAAGATGGATTACCTATGATACCTACCGATGAGAATGGTGAGTACAAGTTCGAAGAAGGCGCTGACTATTTAGATACGTACGGTAAGATGGTTGAAATTTACAAGACAACCGACAAGGTGAAGGCTATTGGTGTTTCAAATTTTACTGAAGCTAATATTGAGAGCTTACTTGCCAGATATGACGTTGTACCAGCCACTAACCAATTGGAGTTACATCCTCATTTACCTCAAGTTGAACTTGTCAAATTTTGTAAGGAAAAGAATATTGTCATTGAAGCATATTCTCCACTTGGTGCATCAGGTGCTCCCAATTTGAAGATTCCATTAGTTATTGAACTTGCTGAGAAGCACCAAGTTAATCCAATTGATATTTTGGTTAGTTATCATGCTTCTCAAGGTAGATGTGTTTTACCAAGATCTCAAAACTTGGAAAGAATCAAGAAAGGATTCACTTATGTTCCATTGACTGATGAGGAAAGTAAAGCTCTGGACCAATTTGGTATTAATAACCCAAAGAGATATATTACCGCTGGATGGGGTAAGAACATTGGATTTGAATACTGGAACTAAATTATTAGATGAACTAAGATCAGAGTCTGCAGTGCTTTTTTTTAAATTTGTGCTTTCTTTTGTTTACCTTATTTTATATTATTAGTCTATACAAATAGATAGAAGTATATATAGATAAATGTATACTAATTACTTACGTTACGTATTTAGCATTCCCTGTAATTAATCGAATTGGAAGTTCATTGCCTTAGCCCATTGAGCAGAAAGACATCTCTTCGGAATCTTCAGACCTATGTTATCCAAAGCTGCATTTTCTTCGTCTGTCAGGGGAACATACACAAAACCTTTTTTGATTCTTTCTATGTTTTGTGATCTTGGCAAGACACACCTAGCTTTGACTGCGTGATAACTGACCAAGATATCAACAGGATTAACCGAGTATTTTTGAGCTAGTGAGACCACTAATGGTAGCCTCAAGTTGGGAGCACCATCGCTACCTAATGGAGCATATGCTTCTAAAACAATTTCCTTTTCTTTACAATACTCAACAAGCTCCTCCTCAGGGCAACAGGGGTGTAATTCTAGTTGATTAGCAGAAGGAACAACATCAAACCTGGTCATCAACGCTTTAAGATGATTTTTGCGGAAATTAGAAACCCCAATGGCTTTTACCTTATCTGTAGTTTTGTAGATTTCAACCATCTTCCCATAAGTGTCTAAATAATCTGCCCCTTGTTCTATTAAGAAATCTCCATTTTCATCAGTGGGTAACATAGGCAAACCATCAGAGTCAGCAGCAAAACATAACGGCCAATGTTGTAAAAATAAATCAACATATTCAATACCCATAGCTTCTAGTGAAATATTGAGTGATTTTAATGGATCACTATGCATAGTAGGCCAAACTTTGGTAGTGATGAAAAGATCCTCTCTTTTGATGATACCCTTTGACAATACTTCCTTAAGTGCCTCACCTATGATCGGCTCAGTTTCGTACCTCCAAGCAGTATCAATGTGCCTATAACCTGCTTCTATAGCCGTGACTAAGACATCTTTAAAAGCAGATCTTTTTTCAACAGGGCAAACCGTACCAAATCCAACAATTGGTATTTTAGCACCTGTGTTTAAAGTAGTATATATTTCGAATAGTGGTGTTTGGGAATGACTCATGTTTTTCAATACTTTTTTGAAGCCAATTATAACTTTTCCTTCAAGGGAACATGGTGTAGTATTAGGGTTGACTGCTGGATTAACAAATATGGTTTTAATGTTGCAAGACTGCCCCAGATTGAAGCTTGCCAAGGATTGCAATTTGGGCCCCACACACTTTTCTGTATCATTGACCCGAAAACAATTAGAAATTCAATAGTTAAGAAAGAGAAGAATGTAATACCCCACAGTACCATCATGCAAAAAAAATAAATGATCAAGACGGGGCTTGAACCCGTGGCCTCCTCGGATCTTAATTAAATTATGTAAACGAGACGTGATAACCTCTACACCACTCGACCATTAGTGAAAATTCACAAAAGGGATAAAGGCAAGTGAGTTCTAGTTTCGAGAGCTTAAATTTTAAAATTTTGTTGATTTTGACAGCCTATTCGGGTGAATTGCAAACTTTTAATAGTATATTTCTATAGCCTAGACTTGAAACCATGTTTTGATTGTAAAAAGGTAAGCAAAATGGGGAGGGTTGATCCAATTATGTCGCTCAAGCGATATTTTTATTGAGACTAAACGCCGGTTTTCTTTGGCTATTTACTTGTTACTAACGTGAAATTGGGAATTAGATGGAAACAATTTATAAAGTACAGAATAGAATATATTGGAGTATATAGGTATATGTACATAAAAGATTAGCTTAGAAGGAAAATTGAGTAGCAAAAGAACTAGTCAGTTTTTGGACGTCTTTTTCCGCATCGCTTATCTTCTCGGTGGCATTTGATTCTAGATCATCGTCATCATAAGCGTTTTCAAAATTACTGAAACTACCACAATTTGGAGCTCCTACACCACTAGCGATACTTGATCTTCTAGAGGTAAAACGAGATGATGCCTGACTATGTAAGTCATTTGTTGAATCGTAGTAGTCGTATGATCCACTAATACTAACAATATCGGAGTTGGCCCTACTGCTGTATTTGGATTGATAGCCACCATAAGCTTCTTGGAAACTAGGCCATTGACCATTGGCATAGTTAGCACCACGTTTAGTGGTACTTGAAGTGTATGTGGATTCGGTATCAAAACTTTTCAAAGATGAGGCACCAAATGAACTGTAAATACTTGATCCTGGTCCATTACGATAACCGTATTTACCCCTTGCTGATTTATTTTGTCCCATTAATGGTAAATTAAGAGATGCAGAAGACATTTGTAAATTGTCAAGGTTACCTTCAACAAGACAACCTTTCTCTCTATAATGCAACATTAAATGGTTCCATAAATTATCATTGACTAAAGTTTTTGGGTTACCCACTATTATAAGACCATATTTTGCTCTTGTTAAAGCAACATTCAAACGACGTTTATCACTTAAGAAACCAATGGATCCTTGCTCGTTGGCTCTAACTGTTGAATAAATAATAAAATCCTTTTCTCTACCTTGGAAAGAATCAACTGAAGCAACTTCCAAATCCAAGTATTGACTCTTATCAGCCAATGTACCATTGCATTGTAGGAAAGACATTAAGAACGCTCTTTGACCTTCATATGGAGTAATAATACCAATCTGGGAAGCAGTAACACCATCTGCAAATAATCTAGAGACAATTTTTTCACAAGACATAGCTTCCATTCTATTCAAGAAAGACGTACCTGATGGTGATATTTCCTCTTTACCCGTGATTGCCCAAAACATCATAGGAGAAGACATGATAGGCCAAGGGAATGAATAATGTTGGATTCTTCTGTCTTCTGCACTGACACCGTTTTGTAAAGTACCTTCATAGAACATATAACTTGGGAACTCAGAAAGACAAGGGTTCATACGATATTGAACATCTAATCTGATCGGAGTATGACCCAAATATAAGAATCTCTCAAATAAAGATTGTCTTAAACCTGCATCAGCAGCACTTGAACTCATTATCACAGGACCTAATTGAGAGTGATCACCTACTAAGATAACTTGTCTAGCACCTTTCACAATCGGAATTAGAGTCTCAGGTTCTGAGGCTTGAGTACTTTCATCAATCAAGACGGATCTGAAAGTGATACCATCTAATCTGACATCACCTGCACCAGAACATGTACAACAAATAACATCTGCCTTTTTCAAAATGCTATCTTCCATTTTCTTGGTTAATCTTCTCAAAATATTATAATCTTCATCTGCCAATTCACCAAACTCTTCTCTTAATGCTATTAATTTCTTTAATTTACCAGTGGCATTTTTCTTAACAAGGTTCGTCAATGAATAACTAGAATTTTGAACCTCAATATCTTCCTTTGTACGAGCAACAATTCTAATTACTTGCAAGCCAATAGCATCTAACTTTTCAGCCAAATGATCAACAGCGACATTAGAAGGTGCACACACCAATATTCTTTCTTTGTATAATTTGTTCAAATGGTAGACAATTGTGGCAGAAGTAACTGTTTTACCAGTACCTGGAGGACCTTGAATTAAAGACAATGGTTTTTTCAAAACTGATTTGACAGCGGCTAATTGAGAAAGATTTAATTTGGAAATCTTGTCAACTGAGATCTTCTTGGGTAATTCAACATCGAATTCAACAGGTCCAACAGGGTTACCCAACAAGGAGTGATAAATATGAGCAGAGACTGACTTTTCGTCTTCTGCAAAAGATTCAAGGGCCAATTGCATTCTCTTAAAAGGGGTATCATTCCAAACACATTCAGCAGTGAAATTAGAGGTCAAGTGAGTTGGAAATTGTTCCTTTGTATTTTTAAATTCTAACGTGTATGAATCTTCAACTGAAAATGAAGAATAAGGTGCTTTAACAACAGTACCTTCTGCACTCCAAGGTTTATCCAAATCTGCACCTGAGTATCTCAAAATAAACAAATCACCAATTGAGATTTTCAATGCCACAGAATCAAAAGTAGAAAAGCTAAAAGAAGCCAAGTGACGATTATTCAAAGAAAGCCCCCATTTAACACTGATATGATTCAATGCCTGTGACTCTTTAAGTTTCTTATCAAATCCAGCTTCGGCTTGTACTAAAGGTGCAAATGAACGTTGGTAATGGAAAGAATCCTGATATCTTAAACTAATAGGTTGAAGTTCCTCTTCTTCCTTCTCTACGACATCGACATCGTTCAACGTAGCTGCCTGGTTGATTCTCCATCTTGCCTCCAATTTAGAGATCTGTAAACCTGAAATCATTCTGGCGTTGATCAAGTCCTCATCCTGTGGTATATCGACCAACCATGACAATAATTGACGATCAACGATTAAAGGTTGCCATTCACTCGTATCCCAATTCGAATCTTTCAATTGAGCACAGGGCAAACGACATAGTGTGACGACAACAGAAGATGAAGAAGCAGGTACAAACCCCAGTGAAAATATGTTTCTATTACCACAAGTATAACATTCTAAAACTGAGTCACCTAGTGCTGAATCTGGATGAAGTGATATAGAATTATGTTTAGAAACGACTAAATGTGTTATTATATGAGATGAAGAGTTGATTATTCTCTTGTTTGAATCAGTAGTAGAACTAGCATTAGGTGCATCAGATATGGATGTCTTATCGTTACAAAACCATTTGTTACATGTATTACATTTCACAATACATGAATGATTATGAACGCCACAATAGGCACATGCATCTTCTGGTTCTTCAAGTTCCTTCTGTTGAGTTTCTTGATTCCGATTTTCATTTTCTTCGTACTTGGCCAAGTACTTTTGAATCTCCTGAGCGTCTTCATGATATTGAGAATCAAGTTGACTATTGCTATTGACGTAGGATAGACTTGAGTCAGGAAGACTAGTCATTAATGACTCTTCAAAATATTTCAATTGAGACATGATAGTATTTGTAATGGAGATAAGGTATTAAAAGTGTAACAAAAACAATATGAAAAATAGAAACTGATAAGTTTAAACGCAATTTAAAGTCATATCCAATCCCTAGTTCTTAATTCTTAACCAATTAATCAACTTTTGTGACTGAATAAAAACTTAAATCAATCAATTGAAAAAAAATACACACCAGAAAAACTAATCAACAGTTATCATCGTAATAAAAGAGAAAAAAAGATATAAACCAAACAGCACATCCGTACACCTCAAAGAAACACTTTTAAATTAAAAAATGTTGGGTATTTATTAGTAATGATAGTAAAAGTTGTAAATTGATATATTTAACAAAAGTACGAAAATTTAGATAGAATGCAGAATAGAAAAACAAGTCAACAAAAAGTAAATAAAATGTAAAAAAACAGAGCAGCACAACCCAATAAATAAAAGGAGGTAAATACATATACGGTTGTATATGATGAAAAGTTAGATTAAACCATAGAATTGAAAGTATTAAAAAGTCACAAAGTAACAAAAAAGACAAAAGAAAAATTGTAGCACAACATTGTATAAGTACAGTAAAGAAAGACAATAGTTGTTGTTATTCGTAGCATAAATTGTAATTGTTTGTGTGGAAATAAAAAAAAACACCGCAGTAGCAATAAATTAAAGTAAAGTAAAGTAAAGTAAAGTAAAGTAAAAAGAAAGTGGATATTTTTATGTCTGTGAAAAAAAAGTCAAGTAATAAGTGTTTAATAATTGAAGGCATTGCTTATTCTTCTTGATCTGTATTTTATAGCATCATCAACTGAGCATACAGCAGGTTCACCAAATGCACCTTCTACATTTGAAACAGCATCGGAATTAGTATTTGAATTAATCGAAGTCAATTCTTCTTCAAAATAATTGCTTTGGTTAGGATATGAAACTGATGATCTTAATGAAGTGGATGAATTTCTTGATCTCATCTTTGATTTATTGAAACCAGGTACTACTTGTTGTTGTTGTGATTGAGAAATCGAAATGGGGTCATAGCTTTGTATAGATGAATTGAATGAGAAGTTAGAATCTATCGAATCACGTTTTTCTCTTCTATTAGCTCTTGGTGATTTTGAAATGTTGGTGGAAATACCTGTGTTTATATTCGAATTGTTACATTTTGGTTTAATGTTCATTGAAGTAGCTAAAGTATTAGACAAAAATAAAACACCATCGTCATTATCATCGGAGGATAATTCATCGAGTTTCCTTGTATCCAGTTCACCATCTAAATTAAAGTTATTATTAGTTGGGGTATCATCGTTATCATTATCATTATCATCATCATTATCATTTTCGTCATCATCTTTATCAAGATCCAGGGCTTCATCCAAAGAGGTTACAATATCGTTGAATTTACCAAATTGGGAATTACGTCTATTGAAACCACCAATTGAAGTATTTGTCGATGGAGGTGAAGAGTTAAATGAAGAACAGTTTGACATTGCTCTGGAAGATAATGGAGACACTGATTGATTTTGATTTTGATTTTGATTTTGATTCTGAGAATTTGGGAATCTCTGCGAGTGATCGTGTGTTGAAGTGTTATATGATGCACTAAAGATTGGTGGATTGGACATTGATCTTGAAGAGTAATTTGGATTATTATTATTATTATTATTATTATTATTATTATTATTATTATGGTTAATATCCATTAAATTATTATTTGATTTTTCATAATTAATTAAATCTGAAAAAGAATAAAAACTTAAGGATTGTCTTGCCGTGTTTGTTGGAGATTGTCCCTGGTGTGATTGCTGAGAATTAGGATTTATTGGAGGTGACGAAGGCGAAGAGAAGGATTGTGCTAAAGATACATTCATTGGCAAAGTTTGGGATCTATACAAAGGAGGAGAATTACCTTGATGTGGAGTAGTGTAATTATTCGTATTTGTTAATACATTCAATGAAGGTCTGGAGGAAATTGATGATGAGTTGGTAATTGTGTTAATATTGTTTAAGCTATTGAGATTGTTGTTATTATGAGCAGATACTGAAGATGTTCTTCTTCTTGATAAACCAAATAAAGAATGTTGTTTAGTTAAACTAGGTAGTTGTGAAGGATTTTGTTGTTGAGGTGCAGGAATTTGTTGTTGAATTTGCTTTTTCCTTTGTCCAACTAATGAAGAAGAAGAGTTAATGCGGTTAATTGGAGTTGAATAATTGATTGATTGATGTCTTGAATGGATTAAAGATGGAGAAGTTGAATTTGAAATGGAATGAGGTGAGTTAATGATACTGTTATTACGTGAGAATGAAGAAGTTGAATTTGAGTTTGAATTATTTGGTAATTGAACTAAATCTACATCAGCTAGATGTAAATCTTTATTTGATAATAATTCCACTGTTGAATCAAGGATTGGAGATATATAATCTTCGGTGATTAAATGGTTTGTAATATATGAACTTCTTCTTGAAATAGGTATGGGTAAACTATTTGAATTTGTTGAAATATTTGAAATAGATTTTGATAAATCGTTGTTGGCATTATTATCTTGAACGTTTCTTTCAAAGATTAATGAAGAAGAATCTTTTTGAGTTTTTTTGGAAGAAGAATTAGACATACTTCTTTCTGTTCTGACTGTAGTATTCGTAGTTGTTGAACTGATGTTACTATGATTCATTTTAGAATGATGATGATTATTTTGAGGAAGATGATTATTTTGTGATTTATTACTAACAATTTGAGATGAAGAATTAGAATGAGATGGGATAGATAAAGATTTGATTGATTTAGTTGAACAGTTTAAAGTATCTATTGAATTTATAGATTGTATTGATTTAATTGAAGCTGAAGAAGATATACTTTTAGTATCCATATTTGATTCATATAATAATAATAATAATTATAATAGTATTATAGTGTTACTATGGGTATATTGTTGTTTGAATAGAGTGTAAAGTAGGATTATCGAAAAGGATTAAATCAAAGGGGGGTGGGGGAGGGATAATTATGTTGAATATAGTAATAGTAATATAATTTAATATAATATAATATCAAGAGTGAATGAGAGAATAAAATGGGGAAGAGAATGTAAATAAAGAAATAAAAGAAATGGAGGGGAGGGGGGAATAGAAATATGAAATTAAGTGATGAGTTTATAACGATTAACGATAGTATATAATATAAAATATAGTAATAATAATAGATGATTATAGTAAAGAGAGGAGAACTCTAAAGAGAAAGAGGAGAAAACAATAGAAAATGGGAATAAACGAAAGGCTCGCTTTATTAAAAGGGTAACAGAGAAAGAGAGAATAAATGAATGAATGAATGAATGAGTGTATATACAAGATTATAGTTCAGTATAGATATGTGTTGAGAGTGACTAGAAAGTAGATGGCAATTCCATGGCGTTCTATAAATTAAAGAACAATACCAAGATCACGGTATTTCCACCTTTGAATTGTATTATATCCTGATAATAATAATCTCCCTGATAAAAATGGAATGATTATTCCTTCTGTGCCTCTAACACCAAGGAAGACTTACTTGTTCCATGCGTTTACTGCCTCCCTAAAATATCTCAGGATTACTTCATACACTATATTATTATTCGTATTACTTTATTGTATTTCATTAGTATATATATATATATAAAGACTATTTATTCAAAGTAATTAAAATTAATACTATATATATAATATTTTAAGTAAATATAATCAAAAAATTTAAATTGCATCCGTAGGGTCATCAACGGTGCACGGATGAGTTGTTTTTTTTATTTATTTTTTATTTGTTGAAAAAATACCACTTTGTGCATTATTATGGTGTGGTTGTATTGAAGGATTTCATACTAAAATCAATAATATTGTTAGTTTAATATGATGATATTTTGTATATTATACATTAAATTCATTAACTTATAAGTAAATGTAAATTATTATCTCATTTCTCCAATACTTAAATTCCACATGGAGATTAGGTTATTTATCTATCTGATTTTGGTTTTAAGATTTGAATTACTTAAAAACCTTTTTGGTACCCTTTCAGACTAAAGCAGTGGGATATTACTTACAATTATTAATCTATTTTTTTAATGACAATATGTACAGGTAAATTAGTTAATACTATAATATAGTATATTATATTATGTTACGTTATAATATGCTAATATTGTTTTTATATGTTTTAATTGCGTCTTCTTTTTTTTGCCTTTAATGCAATTATTTCATTTGTTTGTTTCATCTACTTTCTTGGATCCATTTATTCAAGAAATCAATACTTTGATCGACTTGTAATGTACATACCTTCCTTGTAATATCAACTCTTGGTTTCAACTCTTCAAGGAACTTTATTAAACTCGTATCCATCATTTGTAATTCTTCTAATGTGGCTTGTTTGTATTTTGGTTTGCATGACTTGACATGATGATCATCAAAATTTTTCATCCTTTGCTCAACATTGAATTTAATACGCTCAATAGAATGGTAAAAAGCCTCAGTAATGAATAATCTATCATCTTTCAAAACCTCCTCAATGGCTTGGTCTATTATTTTTGGAAGACCTAAACGTGATGCGTATTTAAATACTAAATAAATATAAGTCATCAAGCCTTCAAGAGTTACTGTCTTCAAATCCATAAACTTCTCCATTAATTTAAATGCAAAACGTGGTAATTGCGCATCTATACAGAACCTAGCCAAACTGAGTAATACATGTGGCTCATCAATCTCATTAGAAACCCTTTTCAAAAACCTCTGTGTCTTAAGTTTTGCTTGATGAGGGTATTCCATACCTGGATATTTCACTTTAAAAATCTTGTATTTAGATGTTGCTAATGAAATCTCTAAATCAGGAGTCCATTTCTTTTTATAATACCCAATTATTAATCGTTTAAATTTCCTATAATCATTAGTATCATGAATACTCTTAGATGCTGCTATCATTTGTCTTGAAGTTAATACAAACCCTTTTTTAACTTTATACTCTGCAACATTCAAATCATAATTTATATTGGGGAAATATAAATCAGTTACATCTCTTGTTGGAATGTACTGATCAAACTTATCATTGGAGTGAACTCGAAGTTTCTTAGCTGTAATATATGACCATTCACTAGGATTCTTTTCCAAATATTTCAAAAATGCAGATGTTATTTCAGGTCCCTCCTCTGGATATTTCTTTACCAGGGCACGCCACAGATAAATATAATAATAAGGCTCAAATTTAATTACTTGACAACCATTCTCATCTTTCATCTTGGATAAAAATGCCACAAGTATATCTGGTCTTGCATACTGTGCTAATTTACGTGCAATTTGCCTCATTCTAAGTGCTAAATTGTCCATATCATGTGTAGTCTTGATCAAGATGTTTCTAACCATTTCAAAATCAAAATACCTTAAATGTATATCTATCAAGATATCATGGAATCTTTTCAATGATTCATCGTCATCATCAATAAGTCTTACCCATTTATAGTAATCCTTACTTGTATAGAAAGTCCTCAATGCATGAAATGTATCAAGTTTAAACTCCAATTCGACAAATAAAATATACAAATTATTGATCTTCTGGGTTTCTTTCAAATGATCTCTTATGATTGAAATCTGCTTATATGCATGTCCACGTCTAACAACACTATATACATATGCATCTGTCTCTATCGGTGTATCTCCATGTACAGCAACCCAACTTTCATAGCATTTAAAAGTCATAGATGTATTGTGCGTTATCTTGTGGAGATACCTTATGAATTGGTCAAATATGTGACTATCGGGATTCCCACCCTCTGGATTCAAACAAACTTTTTTGAAATTCTCCAATGCTCCTGTTATATCGTCTTTGATAAGAAAGCTGACTAAACAATGTATTATAGTGTCACTGGACAATTGTTGTACATTGTCACTCTTGATACTCAAAAATAATTCTTGTTGATCAATAAACATTTCTGATTTATACATCGCCTCTAATATAACATCTAATGTAGAAGCAGGTAATGATGAAGGATTAAATAATTGACCATAAAGCTTGTTTATTCTAATTACTGCCTCTGTGTGCGAATGTGTCTCTTCAATTATTGAAATAAACTCTCCTTTGGTAAGATATACTTCCTTGGCATATAATTTTTCTATTTCTTCTACAACTTCAATGAAATTCCGTCTTTCTATCATGGTCTCTACCTGAGGACATGTGATATACTGATATTTCTTGGAAACTGTTACCTTGTCCATTTCTATTTTCGTATCAAATAAAAGCTTCAGATCAGATTTCACTAAATTAGAGCATTTGTCATCAAACAATTCAAAATACGGGCTCTTGAAAAAATCCACTTTAAGATACTTTTGAGGCTCCCCTTGAGTCACAACTTCAGTGTCAGCTTGATGTGTAGTCTTTTTCCTATGCGTTGTTGACTTCATATTTATGGCATTTCTTGATGATTTTAATCGATTCTCTAATCCATATGATATATATTCTTCATCCTTCCACTCTTGATGGCAAAGAGAAGAATTATGCAAATGCCTCGATACCAAACTAGGGGATAAAGGAGATGAGTACCCACATATGCGTATACGGCCCGCCAGTTCTGATACCAATGTCTTATTTCGTATCCGTATCTTAAAGACGTTTATCATTATGTATTATGCTGTAGATGTAAATCACCATTCGTGGAAAATAACCGATTTGTGTGAGATGTGTAAAAAAAAAAAGAAGAAAAAGAGAAACTTGGTGATTTTTTACTGCTTCTATCTTCAATGTTTTTGGGATACCAATATATGTTCAAACTAATCTACCTTATTCATCATATATTGTCATCTTACGATTTCTTTAATGAGAAAAAAAAATATTGATTGAAAATCTCACCTCGATATCTGAAGAGAATATGAGCCGCACTTAATATATTTAAATTATTATTTTTATTCATTACCATATGTATACTTCTTATATATTTTTATAATATTTGCAACTATGCTTTAGTCAAACTGAGAAGTCTTTGGCACTCAAAACTTATTCTTTTAATCTCTTTAACTGCATAATCTTTCGCAGCTCCTGATGGCAAGCTTAACCATTCAACAGGTTCAATTTCAGGCAACACAGATATCCACTTTTCATAATCTTCAAAGTTCCTGCCTTCCGGTACAGCTAATTTGTCATTTGTTACACTACCAAGGAGATTATAACCATAATCAAAAGACTTCGATGTGAATATATGATTAGCTAGTTCAATCAAATAAGTAAGATCTTCTTCAACATCAACTCTTCCACCATATATTATTCTACTTGTCATGTATTGCAATGCATTCCAAGGAATATCATCTGCTGAGATATTCGAACGTTTAATGGCAGCCTTTTCGATGCATTCATCAATAAAATATTTTGCAGAATATAAATCTTGCTCATTGAAGTTATAATCTTTTGAAAATCCAGTTGGTGAAAATCTAGATCTTTCTAAAATGAGAGAATGAAACCAGGAAGTTAAGAAATACAAATGACGTTTGATTAACATCGGAGTTGAATTCATGTCCTTGTTCATTTGAGAATTCGAATTGAGAATGATACTACTCATTATTATCTTGGCACCGGGATCATTTTCAAGGACAACTCTTCTTGATAACTTTTCAACTTTCTGAGATATCATGGTATCAATACCACATGTTAAAAACAACATAAATTTGGTTGAAAGATGTGGTAGAGAGTCTAAAAGTCTTGGAAGATCATTCAGCCATTCATTGGAATACTGAACGTTTTCAATCAAAACCCAATCGCCATCACTTGCAGCCTTAATGACTAGACTGTTTGCCATAATTGTGGCTTCGTCTGATCCCATGGCCAACTGTTTCAATTTAACCCCTTTGAACTTTGCCATACCTATAACTCTTAGCGATATATCAACACCTTGAGAAACTCTCAGCAGTACTGGTGATTTTGGAGTTTGGTGTAGATCCACAAATTTTTCAAAAGAAATAGCATTGCTATTGTTTTCAATAACTGATACTCTGCCGAACCAATGGCTAGTCACTTCATTGAGATCATCAACTTCTGACAGTAACTCCATCACACTTTTCAACATAAACTCCAGTTCTGGTTCCTCAGATGCTAACTTCATCAGTACTTCAGTTCCAGTGGTATTTTTTCCTTCTGCAAAGTCATTGATCATTTGCAACCATTTTTCTTTGTTGAATTGGTTTTCATTCTGTTTGGCTAGTGCAAGAAGCATTAATGCAAATATTGGCCTATCTTGTTGAAGGAATGACAATACAGTGTTTTTGAAAAATCTTGCAAAGAATTCTACCATCAGCTTTTCTACCACTTGAATATTTGCAACAGCGTTTGAGTTGTTGATCCAAGTCTTCAAATTCTCCTGGAAGATGTTGAAGGTATACTCCGGATCATACTGATATATGGAATTTAAAGAAGAAATAAATTCCAGAAGTCTGTGAACAATTGTGAAAGCAGTAGCCAACGGACGGAATAGTTCAGTCTTGGTATCAATATTCTCAAGAGTGATAGTAGCATTCTCTAGTTGATCTGATACAGACTTGGCATCTGCTTCGATAATTGCCAATTTTTCAACCAGTGTATCATCCTCCAAAAGGTTATTTTCTGATTTGCTTATTGAAGCTAAAAGGTCTTTTTCTAAGGTACGAAGTGCTCTCTTATTTATACCTTGTGCTTTCAGCAATGCAATTCTCTGAGCATCAATATCCGGTGCGATATACTCTAAACTCATATTCAGGGCTTTCTTTGTCAGTGAGCTATCTGTGAATGTGAAATTCAACACGTTCATTCTACTCGTGATAAAAGAAGAAGCAATGTAGGATGAATCTTTAGTATGAAGATATAGCTTAAAATTTGGTGATATATCCACCCTTCTGTTCCCTAGTAAAACCGTCGATCTACCTCCTAAATATTCTATGTTTCGGCTAATGATACGATTTATTAAGGGATCATAGTTTTCTGCATCTCGTATGATAACCATTCCGCCAAATTTTAAGCAATTTTCAAGAATTCTTCTATACCCATCATCTAAGAAACTTGTAACAGAAACCTCCCTAGGCGATGCTGAATTGATCAAAAAGTTTATCATTATATTAGAAGGATCAATCATGAAATCAAATTTCATAGTATGGTTCATAAACATAATCGAACAATTTTTAAAAAACAAATCATCATTTGGCAACCCATATTCGTGTTCCCACTTAATGAGATTATCCAGGTTAGATATCTTGGATAGCATATCTGTTGTTTTATCGTATGGAACATTTGCAGCTTCAAGTCTTTCCGTGACAAGTTTTTCGATCACAGATCTGTTTGTTTGCTCTTCGGAACCACAATAAGTCATGAATACAGCAGAGAGAAGTGAGTCGCCAATAAGAGTTTTGCGTTGATACTCAAATCCTTTCGTACTCTCTTGCCATCTTAATCTTTCTCCAGTCAAATTTTCCATGAGTTTGACACTCCTCTCGACCTTTTGGTGCACATCAGTCATTTCCGTTTTAATTCTTTCAGACTGACGGATGATATCACTATATGAGTACTTATAGTTTTGAATAGTATCCTGAAGATCGTTGATCATGCCATTAATGGCAGCGAACTTAGCTTTATTGTCAACAGATTCTTCTTCTAATATATGAACCTCCTCTCGTAAAGGAGATATTTGGTCTGCAATGGTGGCGTATCGCAATTGTGCCTGAACCCAAAGCAAAAGGGGTCCACAAGCTTTACTGGCACGGTCAGCAGATTCAAAATTGAAATCTTTTCTTGAGAGATATTTTGATTCCATGTAGTTCAGAAGCTCTGTTTGCACATTCTCCGAACTGTCAAAACTAACAATGCTTGCAATGAAATCATCTTTTCTTATCACCATTTGAACATCACGCCAAGTTCCTACTTTGTACCCCAGCAAAACACAAACTGATTCCAAAGTGACTCTAATTATTTCCGGTGGATTGGCTAAAGATCTCAATTCTGTGAGATGTTGTTTCTTTATATTCTTCACTCCACTGAGGGCCTCAATGATTAAAGGCTCCACTTCTTCAAGCTTTTCAAAAACAAACTTCTTTCTCTCATATATTTCTGTCTCTTGTGCCTCAAGTAACTTCTGGATTTCAATAGATGCCTCTTGCTTTCTCTCTGCTTCATTTTGACCAACAATCATTTTATCCAGCATCTCTCTTGCTTCTGTATCTTTGATATCAAGCTCTGCTTTTTTTCTAGAAAGTTTTTCCTTCATTTCTTTGACTTTGACTACTGTATCTTTAAGTTTATCTAACCCAATATTTACATGGGCCTGGTGAGATTGTAAACTCTCATCTTTTTGCAGATATATCCCCTTAAAATTACTTAGAAGAGATAAGAACTGACCTGGTGTAATAATGGTATTTTCTGCAATTCGTTCATCACGTATATTCATGTGAATAAATACTATCAATTCAATGAGAGTGAAGACTCCTGCTTCTGTTGTACCAGCTTCACTGCTAACTATAGGCAGCTCATTGAGTACACTTTCAGCAACTTGTCTCATGGAGTTTGCATCCCAGTCACCCATCCAATTGATTACACACCTATTGAAAAGGGCCGGTGACGATGCTATCTGCGACTTCTCGGAGTATAAATCATTAAATGTAAAGACAACATGAAAGTTTTTAGATATTTGAGATGTGAACCAAGAATACAATTCATCTTCGGAGTCTAAAAACAAACCCTGCTCTTGTGAAATTTGTGAACATTTGCCAAGTAAAGTACTCAGTTCCTCTTCGTCAAACAACCCTGGTACCTCAGCATTGGCTAAGATATTATTCATTCTTTCTATGAATGAACTTTCCAATATGTTTGATTCATCTATCAGAAAAAGAATCTTTTGATTATCAGTACCACATTTTGTGAGAAGTTCTTTAAGGGTATTGTCAAAGTCTGAAAGAGAATAGCCACTATGACTATTCAGCTGATAAGTTTCGATGCCGTTCATCCAAGCAACAAACTTTGATAGCGTACTTTTGCCGCTGCCACTCGGACCAACAAGGATCATATGGCCTTGGCTGTTTCTAAGGACCCTATCAATTCGAAGTATGTGATCGAGCGATGAGTCAAAAAGAACAAGTGAGGTATCCAGCTCTTCATCACAAAACACTCTTAGCCGCTCTGCGACAAAGCTTCTCAGCGCTGATTCAGATACTGGTGAATATTCATATGAAAGCCAATCAGTGTAAAGGAGAGGAAGTTTGAAACATTTTTCGACATCAAGTAAAGGAAAAAATTCATGCACTGTGCTTTTCAGCAACGACATAGTCCATGCCTTTGAATTCTGATCGACCAATCTGTCACAGAATAATCGAAGCGCCTCATGTAACCAAACTCTAAGAAGCTCTTCAACACTCAAAGAGTATGAAGCCTTTATTGAAGAATAAATGCCTCTCACCCATCTTGTTAGTTCACGGGGACTGTAAATGTAATGGGGCATAACATCTTTAGTGAACTGTGAGGCAGATTTTTGGTACACTGAAACCATGGCATCGGTTAAATTGTCTGAGATTCCTTTTAGTTCAGGAACACATTTCAACACGGCATCATTAAATGAACCATAAATCTGGTGAAGTGACTGAGAACTTGGGTAACCAATAAAAATTACAGAACAATGATGCAAAAATCTATTGCTTAGTACGTTTCTTCCTGGATCTGACGATGGATTACAAGCTCCGACAAATTGAATACGCTCAAGTTTTACCCATTGACAATCACTCTTTCTCCAAAAACCTTTGCTTTCCACTAGTTGCCTCAAGAACGAAACTACGGTTTGAGTTCCATACTTGTCAACTGATGCAATATTAATTTCATCGCAAAATGCAACAATCCACTTGCCGGGCATAGCAGATGTTAGTATTGGGCCATTTGCAGTTTGCTTGTAAACACAATGCTGCTCTAAGGTTTTGATAATTATATCAACCGATGTTTCCTTGGAGAAACTCAAACCAACAAAAATAAAGCCTTCAGAGTTTTTAAGAGAAGCAATCAAGGACATAGTCTTACCTGAGCCTGGTGGACCGCATAAAATAACTGGTCTCCTTTGAGTTAAAGCTGAAAATATAAGTGAATCATGTCTGACGGTGTCTACTGTATGAATAATAACATCAGGTTGCAATACCATATGAGTTTCTAAGGGGGTATCAGGAACTTTCAACAGATAGGATGTCCATTCATATTTTGGAACAGATACATCTGCGAACACCAAGGAGTCAGATAAACCATCACAAAACTGAGAAAAATGGGGAATTTTTGTAAGAAACTCTGACAGCATTTCTCTATCTTCCATATTCATCCCTCCACCAAACCCCCATAAAAGAGCAATGAGCACTCTTTTACCGACATATGGAGTAATATCTTGTTGAGTATAAGCTGGGTTTTCAGCTAAAAACTGTAGCAGAACCTCGAAATCATGTTTCAAAAAAGTAATAGATGTCTTTAGAGCAACTTCCGGGATAAAATTCATTACATGTTTTTTCGAAAATGCATATGACACTATTTGATCCAACACTGGAGCTGAAATCATACTCTTAAATATGCGGTGAAATTTCTCCTTGATATTCTGAAGAGAAGTATTTGCTTGTGATAGATTATCATTGATATAATCTTCGTTGCTGAATTTTGAAGACAAAAACTCAAATATCATTTTCTCGACCTTGTCATGAGTGCTTATTATACTTGATGAAAACCAGACAATACCACATCTACTAATTGTAGCGGGAGTGGCAAACTTTAAATCTTGAACCTCCATAATGACTCTCACATTGGAAGAGAGCAATATACGTTCTCCATTAGGTAAAGTCAAAGCTTTGTTATCGTCAAGAACACTGTTGAGGTTTTCTACCCAAAATGGATCGACATCACCATCCAATACAATCCAAATTCTGGTGTTCTTTTCTCCTCTCAAACTCGTCTCTGCTTTTCGCAAAATACTTGTAAAGACACCATCAGTCCATTCACGTGTCGCTGAGTCTAGGCTACCATATAGCTGATTTTTTCCAATTACCTTGGGATCAAATCGATAAACTACATTCTCAACAATGTCAATCCTTTCCATAGCGGCTAATAATAGTCTGAGTATAGAACTTTTACCTGAATTTGAGGGACCAATCATCATAAATCCATGGTGAGTCTTCTGGATTTCATATAGCTGTAACGCCTTTTTGATCCAATCCTTGGTTATTTTCAAACCTTCAGCCAAAGCCAAATCTTCAAGTTCCTTTGTGAGTGCTTCATTGAACTCTAGGCACATCGAGCTATTTTCAAAAATAGAGATGTTCTCTTCGAACACTTTTTCATCTGACGGAAGAAGTTTAGGCAAAACAATGTTGTGTAGACTTTGAGCAATGATTCTATTCTCAAGTTCCTCTGAGTGAACTGTTTTAAGGTGGAGAAACTCTCTTCTTAACTTTCCGGATTGCATCAACATGGATTTTATTGCACGTAATCCAAAGTCATAATGAGGCTGGGAAGAACATCTTGAAAGAAGAATGGCAAAAAAATTCACTAATTTGTCCGCCAGTTGCTTTGAGTATTCAAATCCTTGAGAAGCAAGTATCACGTCAGAAATAATCACAGACTCCGGCCTGGTTACAGACATTGTTCTGTATCGGCTTTTTAAGTTATCTGGAAGCGCTGATCTTCCTGAGTAAGTAGGATTCGATGTAATAAAAATACCAGTGGAAGAATGAACTTCAACGTGCTTTCCCAACAGCTCAATTTTTGGTGAGCCCTTAGAGGCTAATGAATCCTCTATCTTTTCAATTTGTGTCGATAAAGAACTCAAAGTATGTGGGTCTAATCTATTGAATTCATCAAAACAAGCCCAAGCACCTATTCTACATATTCCTGAGAGGATTCTACTCACAGCTTGGAAGTTAAACGTCTCATCGCAACAAAATACTAGAACTGCCCTACCAATATTCTGTGCTAAAGCCTTTATTGTTTCTGTTTTACCAGTACCTGCTGGCCCAATCAGTGAACCTCCTAGCTTTTGGTTAATAGCTTCGGACATTCCAAGGAAGCATTGGTCAACCAAAGGTGTTGTCACCAGCCTTGCTGGAACACCAATATACTCAAATCCGTAAACGAACAACGCGTTACCTTGCTGAACTGTAAGCCTGCTAAGTATGTTTAAATTTTGGTTGTCATAATAAAAACGTTGCTGCGACAACCAATGGAAATCATCTGTTCTAGTACACTTATTGTTCAGCAACAATTGTAAAACACCAAGTTGATGAATTGTTTCAGCTATTAGATTTTCAACATTTCGACGCTGGAGCTCACAAGTGGAAATTCGGGTTTTCTTTGTGAGTTTCTCAAGTATGAACATATATCTATCTTTCAGTAGAGACATCTGGTTTGTCCCAATATTCTTCTCTATTAAGTAGGTCCAGCACACTTGTGAACTTAAAAGAACCACTTGGAAAGGAAAATTGTCGACCCAATTCAACAAACTATTCTCTGAATTGTTTCCATCAAGGATTTCAAGGATTTCCAAGTTGCAAATTTCAAGTTTCAAAGATAATGTTTCCTTAATTTCATTTTCCAGCATCTGCAGCCATTCAACTAATGCAACAGAAGAATATGACACAGGTTTACAAAAGTTTAGTGTTTCACCTTCTAAAGAAACTAACCCAGTAATCTCTGACTCATTTTCATCAATCAACAAATTAGCCACAGCAGGAAAGAGCTTCTTGATATGAGTTCCAATAACCAAAGGGTTTGACACGCAAGCAACAATCTCCAACAAGTCTTCATTACCTAAAAAAAAGAACCTTGGCCAAGCATCTCTCTGACTCTCCAAATAACCAACTAAGGTTTTTTTTATCTTGCTCAACAGCACATTGAGTCTTTTAAAAGTTGGTAAAACATTGGAAATTGATATACATTCAATAATGACGGGTGACTTGAAAATGGGATTAACTGTATTGAAGAATTCAGAAGACACATTGTGGAATCGTGCAGACTCAGTGGGTAGTAGTTTCTTAATTTCTTTGTTCTCTTCAAAAACTCCATATAAATAAACCCATTCTCTTTGTATTTCAATCCATATATCAAGAATAGCATGAAGCATATTTAGTTTGTCTTCAAGAATAGTAGCTTTCTTTTCAAAGTTGAGGTAGTATGGTGACTGTTTCATAGACGATAATAAATTCAAATCTTCTGTAATAGACTGAAAAATAGAATCCCAACCTTTTACCAAGTTGTGCTTCTGATCGTATTTGAAAAGTTCAAATTTATATGTTCTCCACCTCTCTTCAATTGTATCCAAGGATCCTGCCACACCTTTCTCTCCCAAGGCTTTCTGAATAATGGATTTAATATATTGCTCATTGGAATTTAGATCTAAGTTTAAAACGTCTCCAACTGTTAGGGTAGAGCGGTAAGGGAGATCTGAAAGTCTCTCAAATATCTCTACCCAGTGACGATCCAATAGAGCATCCGTCTTTAAACCTTTGACTGTTGGTATCACCTTCAATGTGTCTCTGAGAAGGTTTTGGAGATTTTCAAATACCGGGTATTGCCGCAATCTCGAAGGAAACGACCTTGAATCATTTAAAAGTGTGTCAAGCTGTGTCTTGACAAAGGAAGGGGTAGCGTCTCCCCATTTAGTTAAACAGAGCTCCTCGTACGAGTTAGTCAACGATCCAATTGAATTAAAAACAAGCTTGAGGTCTTCCACTTCCTCCAAACTAAGAGAAAAATCATTATCCAGTTTTATAGTCATATTGAGCAAGGTGCTAGCATCGTTAATGCGTTCCATATCAATCTTGATATCCTGAAAAGCGTCACTGTAATCGTTCAAAGTTTTCATGACCTTTGAGAAAGTTTGGTTGTGCACAATAGCCTTGTCATGATTCCATGTGTCCATAAGGTTTCTGGCATGTGTTTCTATTCTTAGAGCCTCATCTTTGATCAAAATTTTAATGGTTTCTTTGTTTGATTCAATAAATCTCTGTTTGCTTCCTATAAGCATTTCAAGTTTACGATAATCAGACAACAGCTGCTCAGTATATATCCAAGATGAGTCAAATTTGTATTTGTTCTTCATCAAAATCTTTTGACCCACATCACAGTTTGATAAAGTCTGGTCTGTAAACACAACATCATTCAACAGTTTAAATACAACAGATACAAGAGCTACTGTCTTTGTAGAGTTCGAAATCTCTGTTGAAAGTTCTTCTAAATCAGAAATGTGATCTCTCAGTATAGAAACGCTTTCTTTGATGGAGTCTGAAAGAATGACCCCATATCTACCGCTAAGAGTTCTCTGTAAGCTAGAAAAATGGGAAAACACTCTTGTTTGTACTTGCTGGTAGTCAATTGTTAGGGATTTGAAAGATCTTTTGGGATCAATTGTATCAAATGTGTTGCGAATGTAATTAAGGTCTTGGAAAGCCTTGTTCCATAAATCGATATTAGATCCAAGTTCATGTGCAACCTCGTCTATATCAAGTTCCCAAAAACCTTGAAGTTTAGCCCAGACATTAAAGAAATTTTGAGCAGACTTGTATGCTTGATCAATTTCAACAATCCACTGGCTCATATCCAGGAAAAAAACAGTTTTCAAACCTTTAAAAAGGTTTGCAGGAAGTAGACCCTCAGTACCAGACCCTTCCGCGGTTAGTGGCTTCTGCAGAGCTACTATACCAATGCATTCTTCCACTTTGGAGAGCCAGTAATCCTTAAATGTCTCTAACGGTGGTCCAATCCTCATGGCTGATTCACTCAAGTATATTTTGAATAATAAACTGGAATTTTCGCTGTCAGAGCTTTCAAACTGCAGTTTTAGACTTTCAAGCTGACGTCTGCAACGATCTTCCAGCAATTTCTGTAATATTTTATTAACAACAACAACCAGCTCTTCAATTGAAAATCCTTCTCCTGCTAAACCATTTACCAACTTCTGAATATGTAGAACACTGTTTTGAATTTCTTTGAAACTGTAGGCTTTGTTACTCAATGCGTTGAAACTTTTTTCAATTTTATGCCTATAGGACTTTAACTTGTCTACTTTTCTTATTAAGCTTGAGACCAGCCTCTCAAACGTCAGTATTGACTTCAAAAAATCAATCTCGTCAAGTTCAAATGACATATCAGCGTCCAAAATATCATGGGCATTATATATTTTTTCCCAATTTGCTTCTTGTAACATCAAAGTTGAATTTAAAATGTCTTGTATATGAGGAACAAGAAGTATCTTGTAATCACCAAGGGAGGCTAAAGAAGAGATAATGATCTTGAAAACATTGCAACTTTCCTGTAGTCTTTTGGCATATGGATATATTTTCTCCAACATCTCTGCAGTTGCAAAAATGTTACGAGGAACATCAAAATTTAGGGTCTTTAAAGTTTTGACTTCAGAGATCAAGGAGACAATAGAGAAGTCAAAGTTTGTTTCAATCTGTAGATCCCCTGTGATCTTATTCTTTGCCACTTTCAGTACTTTCATTTGAGCAACATTTTCATCTGCTATATTCTGAGATGATAAAATCCATGAACCATACAGATTGTTTATATTGAGACCCATTTGTAGGACGCTAACCTCTGCGTCAATTTTCTTGCCTTCTGGGTATTTTCTCCATTCTGAAGTCAAAACTAATTCAACTCTGTATAGCAGAAAATTCAGCTTCGAAACCATTTGACTAGTCCAAATAACAGCAGAATTAAACGAAAATATATTTCGCAACTGGAATGTGGTTTGTGACAGTTGTTGCCGATTCAATTGAAGTCTTAGGCCTTTGAGATCATCGCGTAGTACCACAAGAAGCTGAGATTGGTACTCTTGTAGTGATTGTCTAATATTTGATCTCGATAACAAGAATTGAAAATTCTCCAAAATTCCAAACATCTCATTCGGTGTCTTTGCATTCGATAATAAGTCGGCGATGAGTGATATAATCTTATTTTCAATATCATTGATTTTTTTGGAATAATCACTTTCTAGCGTTCCCCACGCTTGTTTTCCCTTTTCAGAAAAGTCAAGCACATTAAGCTCTTTGAATGGCTCATAAGCTAACTCTGTTTCTCCTTCAAAATCATATCCCATTTGTCCCGCCAAAGACTCTGAAAATTGAAAAGCAGTTGATTTCATATCATTATGACTTTCTCTCAGCTCCGAAATAAATGAAAGCCTATCTTTAATCTTTTCAACCTGGGAGTTATTTTGAACTTTGATAAACTTTTCGTTGCGCTTTCTCGATATTTCTCGTAGAAGCGATACAAATTCTTTTGAATGATCCTCAAATTCAGCAATTACCGAGCTGATATCTTCCATACAACTCAAGAATTGTTCCAATTCTAGGTACATCAGCTGCAAGCTATTGGTAACTTCAACAATTTTGGACAAAAAATCAAAAGATAGAGCGTCAAGTAAAAGTAAGGCCCTCTCAAGCGGGAAGTTAAGGATTCTGATCTTCTTTAGGTGGTTAAAAATTCCATTGACTGAGGAAGTAATCTCTGTTAGTGAAGAAGCAGACAATAGCTCACTTATTGGAAAATCAACATAAAGCTGATTGAAAATCTGAGCTTCTTCAATTGAGTTGTCTATTCCGGTATCAGACAAAAATGAAACAGTTGCATGAAATCTTTTGGCCGATCTCAGAATGTCCAGCGTCAAACTCACGACAGATCCGTTTATTTGAATGCTCATTTGACGCAAAGCTGCCTCTTTAGATATCCAAAAATTAAGCTCTTCACTTGTGGTGCCTTCGTTGGGTAAATGATCAAGAGAGGTGATGCTTTGGACAAGTTTGATCCAGTTATTAGCCACGCTTTGAAGACTATTGATAAAAGATGAGTCCGAAAGGACTTCATCATCCAACTGATTAACGGAGGCCTTCCCATTTTCAACTAATTCCACTACTTTGGGGTGAGCACTCATCTGTAGATTTGGAACCTTTATTGTTTGCTGTAAATGTTCTAAAGATACTAGTAGCTCAGTCATTTTCTTTCTTGCTGTCTCTATTGTAGTATCTCTCGCCGTTGAAGTGACCAATGAGTCAAAATATGGTGCAATACCATAATTCACAAGTGATCTTATAAGCTCAAAATTGGAGGCTCCTTCATGATGTGTAGGCATCATTGTTACTGTAAGCTGCTCTTCGCATGATAACTTGTGTTGTAAAATTCCCTGCCCTTTCAGTATTATAATTATTGACGAGAAGCCTTCTCTGATATTTTCCAGCTCGGAATGAAGTTCAGTTTTTGTTGACACTATTCCAGGTTAGTATTATTGTTTTTCAAGGGTCTCAACTAGTAAATAGACTCTAACATACCATCCTCGACATATTTGATTAAAAACAGTGACCCAGGGTTGATATCGTAAATAAAGTTGTGTAGAAGATTATTTTGATTAGATTCAATTTCAAACTTTGTATCTAGCAAGGTATGACACAGATCAATGATATACTCGAGAAGTTTTTCTACTTGCAACACCATGACTGGGTCATCCTTTTCAATATAAGACATATCTAATGACCTGACCTTATGCTCACTTTGCAACATTGGACAAAGATTAGTTAGATAGTTGGCCCGCATTTCAATTTGTTTACCTTTTGATCTAAGATTCACGCGGAACAAGAAGGTGCCTGCACAGCCCTGCATAATTTGACACTTACACTGCATACATTCATGAACTTCATTATATTGCTATAGTTACAAACTTTTACAAACAGTCTTGCATAAAATATGTGATCTACTGTAACCAAGTCAATGTCTATATATTCTTCACTCTGTTGCATCATACGTGCAAGATACATTGTTGCCAGAGACATTGAAGTAGATACCGTTGAGACAGAAAGTTCTCATAGCTGTGTTCTTTTCGCTTATAGTCTTGACATAATCCCTTAAAAAGTGAGAAATTACTTTGATCAATGATGGGAAAACACTCTGATTAAACTGGCAATTATATCCATTTTGGTGTCTTAATCCAAAATAACCATGGAAACTCCAAGCTGTGTTCACAGCTGGAAAATGAAGAATGTCCAAATCAGATGCACCGTGATAAATATCATTTTTAGAGTAAATTCTATTGGACATAACATCGCTCGCTGCACCAAACAGGACAGACGAAATAACGTCTTTTTCTAAACCTGTTGTTTCATCAAAGTAAAAATGTTTTATGATATATTCGTCAAAAAGGGATAGGTAATCATTGCAATAATCACATTCACATCCATTCCACAACAAATCAGAAGTGAGTTGCTCATAGCATGCAATAGACTGCATGAACAGAGGAGCAACAAGTGTTTCTAAATTAGACAAATAAGGTAGTGTGTCAGCATAAAGATCTCTCCTTTTCATATAGTTTCCTTCAAATCCATTTCCGATTTTGGAATCCAGAGGGGGCATGTGTCTTATAGATAAACTCTTGATATTATCAGAAACCGAAGCTAAACTTTTCAAAAACGAGCAAATCGATGAGTCAAACTTCTCGGTATAATTATGGTCTCTGTGTACTGTTTTTTGGGAGAATGCGATGTTTTCCAGGTTGACACACTGTGTTGGCAAATTTAGGAAGTCATCAAAAAATTCACCCAGACAAGGACATGTCATTTCATCACATCCGCATATAATTTCCAGAGATTTCAATGCGCTATGATCGCAATACTTAAACAAAAACTCTCTTACAAGTTGTCGACAAACAATATTGTAATCATTAAATCCATGGTAGACTATAATTTTCAAACGTTGAAGTTTAAACTTTTCAGTCGTATTTGGCTTCAAAGCATCAAAGAAGTATTTGAGAAAATCGGTTGTCAAGATTTCGTCCCCGGATAAATCTAAGCTCTTAAGATTGTAAAGTGTTTTCAGACAAATGTCTTTGTCGAAATTGCCGTTTATGTGAGGATGCTCATGCTTGTACCCATCAATAAAATCCAGTCTTATGTGATCGACAGAGGCAGGTAAGTATTGTAAAGTATCAAGATGTGGCAAAACAACTGATTCAATTGACTTCAAAGTGTTGAAATCCTTTGGTTTCAAATGCAGTCTAAAATCTCCGGAAAAGACTATATAGCTCTTCAAGTTAATAGCTTTGGATTTGATCAAATCAAATAATTCATACACAAATGAATCACTACTAGATGCATCTCCGTCATTTTCATTGAAAATAACAACTTCTTCTATACTTGGTAAGAGGATTTCATTCAATGTAAGTGATTGTAACAAGATCTCTTGACGTAGCTTGAAGAGTTGATTCTTTGATTTTGAACTAGCCAAGATGTTAGAGGATCCGTATATATTTGTGAATAAAGATTCTTGAAAACTAGCTCCCTTGGACGATAACAAATAAGGATCCTTTCTAAAACATAATCTTTTGTAAATTATGGGTAGGACAGTTATATAGAGTTGGTAGTTGGTAAGAGCCAAATTGATCTTGGAAACTTGGGGTAGCAGCTCTATAATTTTTCCCAGTATTGGAGTTGGTAGCGTTTCCAATATAAGCTTTGACTGCGTAGTATCAGGCATTACAAACTAATCGTAGTTTTTTTTTGAATTATACACAAAATATAGTCAGTGGTTTCTGTTCACATATGACTTTGCTAAAGATAAATAGCAAAAAAGAGACTAACACCACTTTTTAGATGTCAAATAAATTGTTGGGTGGCTTTACCTTGAATTCTCGAATTTATTTTGAAGGCGGTGAACCTTAACCGATGATTCCTTTGATTTTACTAATTACATTTGTAAGATATTATCTAGCTGAATAGTTTATTATAGAGAAAAGTATACAAGAAAGTTATATAGGTGAGGTTCATTATTCTTCATTGGCGGTTTCAAAAACAGTCAAGTTCTTGGTACCTTCAGTCCAAGAAACTTCCTTGTAAGTCATTCTTAAGACCGCATCGACGATATCATCGATTGAACCTCTGACTTGCTTGGTGGAGTCTCTTTCTCTTAAGGTGACGGAACCATCTTCAGTAGATTCAAAATCGATAGTGATACCGAAAGGTGTACCTAATTCATCATTACGGGCATATCTCTTACCAATAGAAGCTGAAGAGTCATCAACCTTGAATGGAATTTGTAACTCCTTCAATCTACTACTGACGGTCTTCAAGACTGGTTGCAATTGTTCGTTATTAGATAATGGAACTAATAAAACCTTAGTTGGAGCAACTAATGGAGATAAGGATAAGACAGCTCTGGCAGAATCTTCAGGTCTAGTCCAGAAAGAGTGTTCAAACAAGGAGTAGATAATACGACCAATACCGAAAGATGGTTCAATAACGTTTGGAATGTATTCACGAACGTACTCAGTCTTGGTGTTTTTGGTAATCTTGACTAATTCACCTGGAATTTCGACTTCTCCGTCAACTTCTGGAATCTTAGCAGTGATGGATCCCTTTTGTTCCAGTTCCTTAGCCAAGTCTTCTAATTCACATTCAGTTCTAGACAATAACCACTTCTCAACCTTAGCAGCGTCTTTTCTAAATTTAGGACCAAACTTCTTCTTTTCGATTTCACATTCGGTCTTTTCGTAGACCTTTGGTTCAGTCAAAGCTTGACGAACACATAATTTTTGGTTAGTTCTGGCAGAGTGGACAGATAAATCGTAAGCTGATCTATCAGCACAACCAGTACATTCAATCCAACCGTAGGAGGTTTGTAATTCTGCATCCCAACAATCTTGAGCATAATGGGCCATTTCGTTACCCATGTGTTGTCTGAAACGTAACTTCTTTGGATCGACACCAATTTTGATCATGAATAAATAGATTCTGGCAAGGAAGTAACCTAAAGTTTCGTTGTCAACCATACCGGAAGCAACAGCTTCACCAACAGTGGTGGAAACTATTTCAGTGGAACCCTTTTCTTGAATATCTCTTGGTAAGAAAGATAAAGTGACATCCTTAACAGCTTGGAATCCTTTGTGAGATTTGTTTTCAGGATCAACAAAATGTTCAATTTCAGCCATTAAAAATTCACGAACACGTAACAAACCTGATCTTGGAGAAATTTCGTTTCTGTAAGATTTACCAATGGAAGCAGAGGCAAATGGCATCTTTTCATTGTTAAAATCGTATAATTTGGAGAAGTTCAAAAATTGACCTTGAGCAGTTTCTGGTCTCAAGTAACCTTGTAATTGACCAGATGGACCAATGGCAGTTTGGAACATCAAGTTGAATTCTTTTGGTAATTCTAATGGTTCACCAGTGACTGGGTTACCAATGTTATGCTTAACCATAAGTTCACCTAATTCAGGTCCGGAGTATCCATCAATCTTAGCTAAAATGTATTCGTACTCCTTAATGGCTTCGTCATCTAACTTGACCGCCTTGATTTCCTTGACTTTCTTCTTTCTGTTCTTTTTCTTGTCGTCGACTTCAACATCAGCTGCTTCTTCAACAACACCTCTGGCTTCCTTGTCACCTTTTAATCTGGCTTCTAATACTTCTTCGACTAAATGATCAGCTCTAAAAATTTCACCAGTCTTTAAATCACGACACATCCAATCGGCAAACTTGTCAACGTGACCTGATGTCTTAAAGACCTCATAAGGAGTCAAGACAGTACAGTCAACTTCTAACATATCTTCTTCTAAAACAAAATGCTTTCTCCAAGTGTCAACAATGTTGGCCTGTAAAGCACAACCTGGTGGGCCATAGTCAAATAAACCACCAACACCACCATAAATATCAAATGATGGTCCGTAAAAGAAACGTCTCTTGAGGACTTGTTCTAAAGCTTCTCTCTTGAATTCTTCTCCTGACATCTTGGTAACTTGTAAACCTTCAGTTTTCCTACTGGATTTAGTTCTTAGTTCCCTTGTAAAGTTTAATTTGCTTAGTGTATCTAGAGATGGCTTTTTAAACAATCTCTTAAATAGCATAAACAAAGAAGTAAGTCTAGTGAATGTGTTGAAATTCTGAACAGCGACCCTTCAATGACTCAAGCTCTATGAACTATCATCCAATGCTGATTCTGAAATGTCAGTGCTCGCTGGCTTTCGCTATCAAAAATTTCTGCTCCAAGGGTTCAATTACCCTGCCATGAATAGGCCTAATCGTAATCTGTTCTAGTGTTCTATATATATATTCAACATATGTACACAGTCTCTATAAATCTGCTACAAGAACCACCAAGTGAAAATCTTGACTAGCAAGAACACCATCTTCCATGGCTTCTCCAACCAGCCTGTTAGTCTTTTTATCAACTTTACACTCGATTCTGTCGAGCTTTACAAACCCAAATTTGGAATAGTAAGCTTCTAATTGATGCTCCTCAATAGCACAAGAAACCATCTTCTGGAAACCTAAAACGTCCTTAGATATTTTTTTAGAGTACTCTATTAAAAACGTAGAAATTCCTGGGTAGAATGAAGTAAATCCCGTGAGTTCGATTCCACTTGATCTTACTGTTTCCGTTTCTTCACCTCTCTTAGTCTTCAGACCAGAGGTACCCAGAATTAATGCACTCAGCTCTGTGTCTTCTAATAGACTTAGTTCCGTCAATCTTTGAATACTGTACGTTATATGTGACTCTAATTTTTTTGGTGATCCAGCTAACTTGGAAATTTCAGAGGCATAATCCAACTGAATTGATCCAAGAGGATATTTCTCTATAAGAGTCTTGGTAAATAAAGAAGCTTCAGAATCTCCAGCAGCTGCCTTCATATTGTGCGCTGTTGGTACCATACAAAGTAAAATAAGGCAATCTGGATCACCTTCGGCTATGTCATTGAAAACAGTAGCCTTCACTCGAGGACTCAAAATGACGTTGAACTTGTATCTCGGCTTGTTATAACCTTTATTCATGACTTTTGTAAGCTCATCGTTGAGACCTGGCACAGAGTCAATATCACTTGCTCTAATAATCAACACTTCTGGTGATTCGACCTCCTTATCTTGAGTCATTCCTATGGTACATATAAGTTTCAGTGTCTCTTGATGGAAATTGTAAAGAAGAGACCAAATATGGGAAACTCCTGTAGTATAGTGCGAAGCATGAAGATATTTACCTCATCTACTTTCTTCACAGCCGAGCATTGTCACAAGTTTGTATAAATATCGAAAACGAGAAGCATGCAAGATGCAACATATTGTCTATTTAGAGACCTATTTACCTGTTTATTTGCGTAGAATAAGTGTTAATATATCTATATATGGTATTAAGGTATTAAAATATTATGAACTCCCGTTTGTCTCAGTGAGTGGAGGGATCGCCTGAGAATTATTATTGTTCAAGTGAGGAGGATTTGTTGTAGTTACTACTGTTCCTGCTTCTATTTGGTCTACTTTGACTAGAAAAATTTCTTGAATTCTTTCTTGACTTTGCATTATCATTTCCGTTATTACCATTATGGTGATATCCCCTTCCACTTTGGTTGTTACTATTCGAATAGTGACTTGCGCCATTGGTAGTATTTTTGTTGCCATGACTGTTTTGATAATTATTATTACTATTTTGATCATGATAGTGTGTATCACTACCCGCTTCTATATTATTGCTATAGTTGCGGTTACCATTATTATAATTGCTACCGCTGTTGTTGTAGCTGTTGCTCTGATAACTGCTGTAACTTTGTTTTCTTTGATTTCTCTTTGTGGAGACACGTCTTTCAAGACCAGATTCAGAGCTGCTTGCTCTGGAACCAGTCGAAATTTGTCTAGACTGTCTCTTAGGAACTTCAATTGGCCTATTTCCATTGATGCTAGTCACTCTTTTATTGATTTGTCTATTATTATTGGTTAGAACAGAATCACTCCTATCCGATTCTGAATTGGAAGCTGTGGAATCAGAATCTTCTGGAAAAGATGAAGAGTCAGTGTAAGTGGTGTCGGCTATAATTGAGATCGGTATATTTAGAAACAAATCTGTTTTTTTCAAAGGAACATCAATAACAGGCAGTCCATCTTCATTTCCATGTATTTGAATCTCTGACAAGTAGCCATCGTCTGATATTAAGGAAGAATCAAAATCTTGTATTTCAACTGTTTCTAGTTTCTCTGTAACTTCCTTCAATCTTCCAGCTTCTTTTAAAATAGCTTCACATTCATCAAGCACAATTTGAGTACTTTTGCCATGCTTGATTGTAGCTGTAGCTAATTTGTTCAATGAGTTATTTAACAACTCCTGTCTTTCAGCGTAGATATTCTCCATTCTTTTATTGGAATGAATTATTTTTTCATAGTTTAAGATAATTTCAGGCTCTTTCAGTTTAAGGAAGTCAATATTCTTCGCTAGTGTCTTTTCATTGATTGTCACGAAGTCGTTCAATTTTTTTCTTAAATCGTTGATTTCTTCTCTTTTCTCTGCTTTAAACTCGTCCATAGTCTTCACCAGGAAATCGTATTGGTTTCTATATAGCTCATTCTCAGCTTTTAAACTTCTTTCCTGATTTTGTGAGCCGTTTAGTTGAGTTTTCAAATTGCTTATCTCGTACTTCAAGGTATCTAGTTCGCTCAATGTTTCCGTCAACTGTAAATCCAAATCAATAACACGGCGCTCCTTTCTTTTGAGTAAACTTTCGGCAACATCTGCTTGGTGTTTAGCATTTGAAAGCTGCTCTACAAGCGTCCCTATTCTTTTGGTAGATGTAGATTTTTGATGCTTCAGTTCAGTATTTTCCGTGGTGACCATGGATAACTTCAAAGTCAAATCATCAATAGTTTGATGAAGTGTATCTATGACCTTGGAAGTACCCCCAGACATACTTGATTTGGCTGCTTCTGTAGACAGTGCCCCTATGTTTAGGTTAATATGACAGTGCGCTGCGATAGGAAAGAGCAAAGTCGGGGATTATATGTATTTAGGCCAAGGACTGGAGAAATTTGAGACGGATCAAAACAAGGCAGACAGACAGATCCTGTTTGTTTATCATTTAGTCTTGGTGGTTTCTTAGCAAGATCTGCAAGCGACGCGACGCGAAACAAGAAGGACGCGACTATATACAGCGTAGCAACTGCAATATGGCACTCTATCAAGGTGTCAGCTTTGTCTCCACTTCTGCTATTACCGTAACTCTTGAGTATGAGCCCTCAAATATTTGTGTTAGATCAAGCAAAAATGAGGAATGAATTACGATACCTCAATCTTCATAGAATAACAGAGATTCTTGTGGGGAAAGAAGGAGGATTAGCTGAGCCGCAAACCTTATTCTAGTACGCTTTTAGTTTCAAAAATTATGAAAAAGGGTACTTGATACATAGAAGTCAAATCAAGGGCAGAATAAGTTATCTTCGTTTCTATACCAATTTAGATGATCTATACAGTATTGAAGCACTCAAAATGAACTCAGTGTCATATACAGACTTAAATCTAGACACATGTGTTGCTAATTTGGTATGTCTTTGTCTCGTTCACATACACAGTAGTAGATTTAACATACTAACTCGGAACCCATTCTACTTATTACATTCAGAACAACGAGAATTCCAAACTGCTCTCGAATAAATTGTTTGAAAATATTACATGTACGGTCTGTCAAGAGATTATGTTCAAGCCCTTTATGACAAACTGTGGGCATACATTTTGCTATAGCTGCTTAGATGAGTGGCTCGAGAATAAAATGACATGTCCCGTCTGCAGAACACAGATCAAACAAATACCAGTTCTAAATCATTCCATCAGTTCACTGGTTGGAATAGTTACTGATTGTATAATACAAGACTCAAAAGATCCAGAGATAATGAGGCAGAGGATACTGGAATTACAAATAGATAGAAACCACTCTCTCACAAATATAATGAAGCTACGCAAAAAATTATTTCGTGGCAAATTTGACAATATGGTTGAATCGGTGATAGACACGAGTGATGGCGTAAGAAGATGCGGTTATTGTCACTGGGAAGTAGAGGGTCGAAGCTGTACGAATTGTGGTAGGACATTGGTTGGAGAGAACTCAGATTACGATTCTGATGGTGAAGATCTCGATTCAAATGATGAAAACCTTGCATACTATGGTCTGGGCCATTATGGAAGCGATTATGATGGTGAAGATAGTGAAGATGCCGATTTTGTAGATGACAGACCTCTAAGTGAAATCTTAGGCGATGAATCTGATGGTGCCGATGATTCTTATGATAGCGATAACGATGCGTCTTCCGGAATGGGAGTTGAAGGTATGATACCTCATTATACTATTAGTGATGATAGCGATGAAAGTGATGAAAATAATGTTAGAAGAGGGGCCCACGTTCCTTCAATTATGGGATCTCGTCGTTCTCGTGTAAGAATTGTGAATGACTCAGATAGCTCAGACGAGTCGATGGAGCCATCTGACAATGAACTTATGGTATCTAGAAGAAACAACCGGATTGTTCATGTTTTAGATGATGAGGATGATGAGGAATCCTCATCAAACAATGAGCAGCAATCAGAATTTCAAGACCACTTACAGGAGTATGATGATAATGAGAATAGTGAGAGTATGGAATATAGCAGTGCTCCTGAGGATGAAGTTGTTGGAAATAGCGATGCTTCTGAAGACTATAGTAGTGGAGGCGACTATGATAATGAAGGATATGACTCCTCTGATTAATAATGGGAAACTGGATTTACCTATTCAATTAGTTTATGTAATTTTATTCATTTATAGGCTATAATAAATTGTATTACGATATTTTTTTATTGGGAATCCAAACACAAGAAATTAAATTTGTAAAAAAGAGAAATATTATTAAACTAGAAAGCAGTTCATATGAAAAGTAATCTAAACAAAAATATCAAAAAACAGAAATTATAAGAAACTAATTTTCATAAAAACCAAATTTAAATTATATTCAAGCATTTTCTAAATGTTGAACTGATCTTTTAGAATGTGTGATAGAGCCTTCATATACTTCAGCATCATCATAATCATCATACTTGTCCAACTTTCCATCGTTATATGCGTCAGATGGCTCATCGTGTAACTTAGTTTGTAATTCTTGGTGAAATCTTTCAAAACCAACAATTGAAATAAGCATCAAATAACCAAACACGCAGCCCATGAAAATTGCCATAACACGACCGTAATCGTAAGTTGCTTTACCACCTTCAAGTGGGAAACGAGAACCAATCTTAGCTTCAATAGTAGATGAAGCAGATGATGCTAAGTTACCTAATTGATAAGCCAACCCTGAAAACATTGCTCTATATTGAGTACCTGAACACAGTTCAAACAAGTGAATTGGAGCGATACCCCAACATCCCATGATAGCAAATTGCATAAAGAATCCACAGCCCATGATCATGGCTTGGGATTGATGTTTGATGAAAACAGGGTAGATGAAAGCACCACCCATGACACAACAGAGAACGATTCCTAATCTTCTTCCTGTAAACTCGGTTAATTGACCAATGAATAAACCACCAGTTATCGCACCTAGGTTTAAAACAACACTGGTTACTGTACTTTGGTTTGCAGAGAAAAGTAATTGTTTGCTTAACATTGTTGGGAACAAATCTTGAGAACCGTGAGACATAAAGTTGAATCCAGCCATTAAAAAGATCAAGTAAATGAAAGTTAACCATTGAGTCTTGAAAGCATGTAACAATTGAGAGAAATTGGAGACTTTCTTTCTTGGTTGCAGTCCAGTTGCAACATCTTCTTCAATACTCAAATTATAGAGTCTCTTCTTTTCTTTCAACTCTTGGAAAGATTCTAACTCAGGGAAACTCAATCTCCAAATGATTAATAATACTGGAGGACCAGAACTAAACCAGAATAGAGCTCTCCATGAATGTGGAGTAAATTCAAAAGCTCTCCAAAAAATAATGGCAAAGATATAGCCTAAATTATAACCTGGTAAAAAGATACCTGATAAAAATGATCTAGATTCAGAAGGAGCGTCATCTAAGGCAGTGGCAGCGGCAAGACCATAACATCCACCCATGGCAATACCAAATAATGCACGAACACCCAAGAATTGCTCATAAGTTTGAACAAATCCTGTACCTATTTCTAAAACCACAAATAAGAATAGACAAGCAATAAGAGGGTATTTTCTACCGTAATTATCACCCAAGTAACCAAAAATCAAAGCACCAACTGATCTCAACATGAGCACCAAAGTGATACCCCAAGTAATATCAGTCAGTGAGCGGTCCAAAGTGACTGCGATACTTGCAGCACACGCAGAGACACAAAAGAAATCCATAGAGTCAATAACCCAACACATAAAACCACACATGAAATAGTTCCAGTGTCTTCTAGTCAGTGGTTTAAGTGATTTTGAGTAGTTCAGAGTAGATCTAAACGATGTATTTGGAAGGGATAACAAAGTTGGAATTCTTGTTTGGAAATATTTTGCAATCGTTTTAGAATTAATTTCAGGTCTGGTAGCTCTTGTACCGTTGTCGTCGTAATGCGACAATACAGAAATAAGGTCTGACATGTTCTGTGGTTCTTTTGCTATATAAAAAAGGTTTCCCAGTTGGTTGTGTATCTGTAATATAGAATAGGGTTTTCAAAAGAGACAGGGTGCCAGCCAAGAACTGCAATGAATTAGGGGATCCACAGAATAGGGGGGGGGAATTGAGGTTACTATTTATACCGTTTTTACTCTGAGCTCTGTGTGTTACTCCGCCCTTTATTCTATATTGATTAAAAGATCTTACACCTGCAATAATTAGAATGCTAAAGACACTAAAAGAGACCTAAATGCCGAATGGTGGTCATTTGGCAGCAAGCTATCTCCACCTCTTTAAGATCGTCTATATTGGTAATTTAGTTCAAGGGACAAACGGAGCTCTAGTGTGGGGAGTCACCCGCGCGGCTTTAGTGATCATGCCTATTGTTAATCTCTATAATGTTGTTTTATGGTAATGAATATAGATAGATATAGATTTAGATTTAGATTTAGATTTAGATTTAGATTTAGATTTAGATGCTGTTGGATCTATGTATGATGATATGCTTTTGTTTCACAAAATGTTCTGCCTGTATATACATTCTGGGGCCTGATTATTTTGATGTGCCATTTCCTATCCTGGACGTCATTTTATTGTATAGAGGGGGTCACTTGCCGTATTTCTGTAAGAAGGCTTCTCGCTTGAGCATAAGCTCACGATCGTACTGGGCTAGGGCTTTATGATCAACAACATCTGTATTATCTTTGAAATATTTATTAAAGCTAATATCAACTTCATTTTTTATAGTCTCAAATTCTTCGATCTTATCCATTGTTTCAAAGTTGAACAATTTAAATGACTTTCGCTGGATTTTGAGACACTCGGAAAAGAAATCTTGCAATTTATAACACTCACCTTTCTGTAAAGTACTCTTGGTATCTAAGCATTCCATCAACATCATTTGAATATCATTGCAATTCACTTGTACACACTCATCAATGTTATTGTCGCGTAAATACTCTTCTAGTTCTCTTTTAGTTCTCAACTCTTCTTGACTTAGTCTTTCTGTAGTTTGTAAAGTAGGTCTCTGATGAGATGATGATGAAAAAATATGGCTCTCAAACTTCCCCTTTGGCTTTACCTGTTTGTCTTTACTTAAATTATCATCTTTTATCTTTTCATTTGAAACTGGTTTCTCCACTTTCTGTACGGCGACTGTCTTTTCATTAAGATTTGTCATCCCCTCATTAGTACCGTCATCTTTAAGATCAGGGCGTTTAATAGATATGGATTCTAATGTTTCCTTGAACACACGGTCACTGATACTATTTTCAGGTAATCTTGTATCCAAATATTTTCTCAAATCACTTGGGATATCACTCTCCAGTTCCTTGGAATTTTCGATCTTAGATTCCTCTTGATCTTTTTTGTACGACGACCACCACCATACCATTGTTCATGAAGTATGTTAAATGTCACTGCAGAATAGTCTCAAAAAATTGGTTTTTTGATGACAAATATTGACTTGATATGATGACCTTTCTAGTGTATATGCGGTTATGATCTTGAATAAGCTTCTATTCTTTTTAGTTTCAGATGTTGCTTGAAAGAGGGGAACCTGTGTCTCCGCATTTTTCCCTTTTTTAATCAAAAACTAAAACCGCGGGCTCATAAGTCTTGTGTAAACAATCGAGTAGTGTAGGTATAAATATATAATATTACTTAAACTAAAATAAATAATGACATCAAACAAACTTAGATCTTATCAATTAAGGTTTAACTATTATTAAATAGATGTTTTGTCCAAGATACCCTCGTAAATCTGACCAATCAATACCTCAAATTGAGATAACTGTTCTTTAACATTGTTATCATTAATCTCCGTTGAATCAAACACTTTACTTTTGAAATGATCAAATTTCTCAAAACAGATTAGCTTGGTAGAGTTGATAATTGATTCAATTCTAACCAGTTCAGTATTATGTATAAGTTTCAAATGTGTTGATTCACTTGAGTATTCTATTAAGATAACGATAAAATTGTCAAGTTGTATCAGAAATTTCAGTAATTTATCAATATCTATGAAGTCTTTAAATTCATATTTTAACAAGAAATCATTCAAGTCGCCCATTATTTTGACAATATACTCAATTTGACCAAAATTCTTGAATTTTATATCTTTATTTTGCAAATCTGGTAAATCAATAGTCTGTGTATCATTGGTTTGTATTAAAGGATGGTAAATCAAAGGAATAGATTTCAATTGGAAAATAGAATACCATATTAATATTACAATTTCATTTAATTCCGTTATCAAATTGCCTAATGGGTAATTGGTCTCACCTGATACATATTTCACAAATTTCTTTTGAATGTTCAATAGTTTCAAATCCAAATAATTCGTTAGTTTATGTTGTTGTGAATGAGTTAATTTTTTATAGCTATTAGAATTAATTATTCGAAGATTTGTATCAATTGGGTTTAATGATCCAATTTGATCAAATGGATTAACAGGTCTAGCATACAACCTAGAATCAATTTCATTCAAATCTATTGGATTCATCGCATTCCGGCTTAAATTGTCGTTGAATTCTGACATCAAGCAACTGTTAACTGATCCAGCAGTGTCTGTAATGGAAGTTTCGCTACTAGACATCGCATAATCCTCCATTTCACTCTCTGTTATTATTGGTTTCACCTCTTTTCCCGGAAAGACAGCATTCGCATATGTGCCATTGTCATTTGTTCCTATGTTATCAATGTTTCCGTCATCTTCATCGTCGTCGTCATCTTCAAAATCAAGTATTTTGCCGGCCTCTTCAAAAACTCCAGGTCTTTCAACTTGAGCTTCCTTGTTAGAATCTGACATACCAGGTTCTTCTGATCGCTCAAGTTCAACATCCGGACCCGGGTGAACGGGTGTCTCCGGCTTTGGTAATTCACTCATATGAGAAAACTCTTAGTGTCTGTGATGTGCTCCTAGATTGGCAATCAGATACATTATCCCCACATAATTGGTAATAATAGACTTGCTTATTACTGAGGGCCAATTTCCACACTCTCATCTGGAGATGTAGAATCGCACCCGTGCCCTTTATAATCTCTTATCACACTCTTTCATGTCGCACTGGTTTTTTTATTTTCGTTGCTCGCCATGGGCGCCTGCTCTCTTGACTGAGTCTCTGCTGGATTGGCAGTTTGCACCGCGGGAGCTGTCCCAATGCGGAATTTGTTTACTGCTTCTCTTTAGCCTGCCTGATTTGGAAAAGGCGGCGCTGCTGACATAAGCACGATAAACAAATTACCTTCCCCATACAGATTTGCCGCCATACAAAGAAGCCCAGATCAATCTCTTGTCGTGTTGCCTGCCTGTCGAATTTTCATCTTGCACTGAAATTTTCTTTTACTTCTTTTCCTGATAACAGTTATAATTCTCTATAAAGAGTCTATCTTTTCATCTCTTAACCCGTTTGAATTATTATACTATCCTACTTGTCAAAAGAGTTGACTATTGTTTTAGTTATTCCCTGGAATCTCATTTGTTCTACCTCTATTATAGATATAAAATCAAAAGCAAGATGTCATTACCTTTAGAAGTTGAAATCACTTTACCAAACGGTAAGAAGTACACCCAACCAACTGGTTTGTTCATTAACAATGAGTTTGTCAAATCTTCAGACAAACAAACTATCGATACTTACAACCCATCTACTGGTGAAAAAATCACTTCAGTTTACATTGCCAGCACTGACGATGTTGATACAGCCGTCAAAGTTGCCAGAAATGAATTTGAAAACCACTGGTCGAAGGTTGACGGTGTTGAAAGAAGTAAGTTATTAAGAAAAGTTGCCGATCTTTTACAAACCAACAGAGACATCTTAGCTGATATTGAAGCTATGGATTCTGGTAAGCCAAGAGATTCAAACGCTATATTTGATGTTGATCACTGTATCGATGTCATTAGCAACTTTGCAGGTTTAGCTACCACTGCTCAATCCGGTAAAACCATTGAATCATCCAAGACTAAGCTCACCTATACTGTTCATGAACCATGGGGTGTCTGTGGTCAAATTATCCCATGGAACTATCCTTTAGCTATGGCTATCTGGAAAATTGCCCCAGCTATTGCCACTGGTAACACAGTTGTCATGAAGACCGCTGAAAACACACCATTATCCTTATTATACCTTTGTAAGCTCTGGAAAGAAGCTGGTTTACCACCAGTTATCAACATTATCTGTGGTTTAGGTGCTGTTGCTGGTTCTCACTTAGCTGCTCACATGAATGTTGATAAGATTTCCTTCACTGGTTCTACTAATGTCGGTAAAGCCATCTGTAAATTAGCCTCTTCAAACTTAAAGGCAGTCACCATGGAATGTGGTGGTAAATCCCCAATGATTGTTTATAAAGATGCTGATTTAGATCAAGCTGTTAAATGGTGCGCCTTTGGTATCATGTACAACATGGGTCAAATTTGTACTTCATGCTCAAGAGTCTACTGTGAAGAGGAAATTCATGATGAATTCGTTGCTAAGTTAAAAGCTCACGTCAAAGAAGTATACACCCAAGGTGATCCATTTGGTGCTGGTGTTCAAGTTGGTCCACAGGTCTCCAAGGTTCAACAAGAAAGAATCTTAGCATACATTCAAAGTGGTATTGAAGACGGTGCTACTTTAGAATTAGGTGGTGGTATTCCAAAGGGTCTTGAAAAGGGTTTCTTTATCGAACCAACTATCTTCAGTAACATTAACCAAAAGATGAAGATCGTCCAAGAAGAAATCTTTGGTCCTGTTGTCGTTGTTGGTAAATTCACCACTGTTGAAGAATCAATTGAATTGGCTAACGACACAATTTACGGTTTAGCCTCATATGTTTTCACCAATGATACCGCCAAGACTCAAAACTTTATTACCAAGTCTAAATCTGGTCAAGTTTACGTTAACTGTACCAACTCTACTGATTTTAGAGTTCCATTTGGTGGTTACAAGATGAGTGGTTTCGGTAGAGAGTTGGGTGAATACGGTTTAGCAATGTACACTCAAACCAAGGCTGTTCATCTTAACGTTGGTAGATCTTTATAAATAAAAATAGAAAAAAACTATCTTGCCAACCCCAAATGTATTCGTATACCTAAATATTATTTACACTTTTCATAGCTTTTATATACACTTACTGTAAGGTTTTTTTTGTGTTTTTTTTTATTATTTTTTTTTGGAAAAATACGTGTAGTAGCATATAAGATATATAGTCTGTATGTATTTTTATAAAGCTCATAACAAATTGAAACACAGAAATGGAAATAAAAAACGAAAATTGAGTTGTGTGTATTAAAAAAAAAGTAGAAAACAAAAACCTGGCGTAAAAACAAAATAAAACTATACGCAGTCTAGACCGGCATGTAGTAGAATCAAAAAAAGAATTATCAAAAATGATAAAAGTGAAAATCACAATAATAAATAAATAAATGTAAAGCTTAAAAAATAAAATGAAATGAAAAGAAAAATTCTAAAAAGCGCAACAAAATAAACCAACACCTTCAACTAGTAACTCAAAAACTCAAACCATCTAAGCCCTCTCTTGAAATCAAGACATCAAAAGTATTGAACTCACTAATCTTCAAGTCATTAAACCAAAACTCTTCAAGTTTATTAGCCAACTTGATACCAATATTAGTATTCAAAATTGATGAAATGACATAAAGTTCTTTACTGATGAATTCCTTTTGTTTCAAAGTAACTGCAGCACAACCGGCTATAAATAAAGAAGAAATAGCAAGACACTTGGAGTGATCCAATTCTGGAATCTTGGCAAATTCAGAAATGAGGGAATCAACATGATACTGGATCATGTCATTATTAGCATCCAAATTAGTATTGCTTAACTTCAAGTAAAAAATCTCTAATGACTCGTAAATGACTTTGGAAATCTCCAAATTACCCTTGTAATATTTATTAATGGATGATTTGTAATGTTGTTTACTATTGTTATCGGTTTGACCTAATGATTGGTTGTAACCGAATAGCATTTGTTGATTTTCTAAAGTGGCTAATTGAGCTTCAGAAGTCTTTAATGATCTCAAAGCTGCATTGATCTTAGTTCTTGTAGTATTTAATTTAGCTTTGAAGTCAATATCGTCAATTTGGTTCATTTGCTTGTTTCTCAATAACCAAAATAATCTACCAAGACACTCAAAACAATTAGTGGCAGAACCCATGATTGGAGAATTTGTCCATGTTGGTGATGTCTCATCTTTGTAAATAGTGTATGTCAAATAGTTGTTATAATCATCAAAGAATGTGAATGGTGAAGGTAATTGCACCAAATCTTCAAACTGACAGAAATAAATGGTGATAACATAGTTGAATACAAAACTATCAAATAGAGATCTTTCGTTTGCAGTAATGGCGATAGAATCTCTCTCTGCACCATTTGTCCCTATCTTCTTCAATTTCAAAGTCTCTCTTTCCTTTATTATATCATAAGCTGCAATAAGATGCTTGGCACATCTATTTGCACCCAAACCCATAGATCTATCTAATAAACACAAAGTTTGAACAGCAACAAACAACCAATCTTCAGTGATGTTTGTAGAAGACTTGATTTCCCTTTGAATCAAGTCAATAGCTTTCAAATAATGTTTAGAAGCAATCTTGGAGTATTGATCAGGTTTCTTCAAAGCTAATATGGATGCACCACAAGTATAGAAGATTTCTCTCAAAGCTGCAGATCTAGAAGCTTGTGGAACAAACACTGATTCTGGAGACAATAAAGGATGAGAATGAGAGGGAGATATAGTAGGAATATAAGTAGTGACAAACTCTTGGTACAACATTGCATCTTCGTCATTTAATTGAACATCAGGGATCCATTGAAACTTATATGAATTAATAGTGTTGAACAAAGATGAAAACATGTCTGAAACAGACGCTGAAAAATCAGGAGTATCACCCATACCCATCATACCCATATTATTAGTGCCGTAATTGGCTACAACATTATTTTCACTATCAAGAGTATGATTAATGTATCTGTATGCAGGAGAGCTGACAGTTGTCATCGATAACTCTGATAAACATGGAGATGAGGCAAGATTTTCATCACTTGAAACATATTCTTCATCAAGTGTGGCAACTTCTTTATCGCCGTTGAATGAAAGAGTAATTTCCATAGAGGACAATTTAGGAATTTGATCTTTTGGAAATGGTAAAGAATGTTTATATGAATTCAATTCAATTGTTGAACAAAAACTAATTGGGATGTCATAATCTTCACCATCTAATTCAGTCTTGCTATTATATGTAGCTCTTATCTCAGGTCCAGTGGAGAACGCAGTACTTGAAGGAGTATTTGGAGTAAATGTACTATCGACCCCTGAAAAGACAGGATCAATATACATCAAAGTGTCGTATGAGTTCTTTCCATTTGAAGAATAAGCGTTATTATTGTTGATATTATTGATGTTCCTAGTATTGGCATTAATGAGACTATAAGACATGGATGAGTTAGATTCAAAATAGTTGGTCGAAATACTATGTGTTGCAGGTGTTTGAGCCAGGGGAGCTGGAGTTGGAGCGGTTGAAGAGTTGGTATTAGGATTGGTTGTATTATTATTAGCCTTTGTAGATGAACCGATTGGTTTTATTTCAAAATTTCTTGGTAGAGTTTCTTCATTTGTGGAAGGCCAACTACATTGTAAAAAGTTTCTGGAACAACCTGAACAAACTGGGAATCCTTCATTACACTTCTTCTTTCTCTTTCTACAAGTAAAACAACCTTTTTTAGATCTTGTTTTAGTTGCGGCAAAACCATTTGAATCTGATGGAAAGATCAGTTCATTTGTAGAAGAAGAAGGTAAAATAACATTATTAGTATAATTTGACTGGACTATACTGATTTTTCTTTTTTTTGGATAACTTTCCAACGTTGACATATGTTGATAAGAATTCATCATTGGAATCTGAATTTAGCCTATCTGTAAAATTAAAAAATTGTTTTTTGAGATCTAACATTCGGCAACTCAAGTAAAGGGGAAGTACGGAAAATAACAGGCAATACCGGTATTTGAATATAATGTGTCTAATATAGTGAAAAGACAGCTAAAGAGTATTTTGTAGATTTTTCTTCTTGTTTGAACTTCAAAAATTTCGATTCAAAAGTAAGGAGATAAAAGGTGTTAAAAATTAAGACTGGACTATCGGTATAAATATCAGCTGTGAGTATGAATTCTGATATGTATATTATATATCTTCTCAGAGAGTATAATGATCAAGCGTATAAAGCAGATAAGAGTTAGAGGTGACTGAAGTAGTTTAATTGTTGATTGTCACGCACTGTTTGCTGTAATCCTCGTTTTCCCTCCTCCCCTTCTTGCAGGTTATTTCCATTTTCTAGACAACAGGCTTTTCCTCGCTCTGCCTTTTTTTTTTCTTTTCTTTTCTTTTTCCCTCTCGCGACATTGCCTACCTACTTAGCTGTGTTGTTTTATACAACACTCAACTGCAAAGACACACAACAATTTATACGACTAAACGCTCGACACCAATGCCACCAATTCTAGTGAACAAATTGACTGGCCAACACAAGAAATCCCGCTAGATAAAAGTCTCGAGTTTCCTCTTTAGGACCTTTTGCGCGGATTGCACCTTATTGTCCCTAAACATCACTGGATAGGTGGCTCACTGATTGTGTGAAGCTGCTCAAATAGGGTGGATAGCGTCTTGAGATCGCTGGCATATGATCTCTATATATATTACCACCCTTTCCCTTCTTTCACTCTGCCTCTATCCAATTCAATTCTCCACAGGTGTTTGTCCTTACTCTTTGTTCTTACTCTTTGTTCTTACTCTTTGTCCTGTTCTCCCGTCTTATCTTCACAACTTCTTTGCAAGTCTCTCACAACTAACAATTTCTATTTTTGTGTTCCAAAATGTCCGCTGAACTTTTTTCCGCCCCTGCTGCATCTGACGTTGAATCTTTCTACAAATTCACAGATGACTGTACCGATCCAGTCAAGTTCGAAGCTTGGAAGCCAAAGATTGAAGCTTACCGTAAAGCTTTGCTAGATGCCTTGATCCCAGAATACCTTATCCCAGAATCCGAATTACCAACTGACCTCGATACCAAACCATTCAACTCTGTCAAGTTCCTTAAAGAATCCAACTATTTATCAGATGCTGAAAAGAAAATCACCGGTGCCACCGCTACCGAATTAGCTGCCGCCATTGCTGATAAGACTTACTCTGCTGTTGAAGTCTTAAAGGCTTTCACTCACAGAGCTATGATGTTACATCAATTGACTAATTTTGCTAACGAATTTTTTTTTGATGAAGCCTTAGCCAAAGCTCAAGAATTAGATGAATACTTAGCCAAGACCGGTAAGACTGTTGGCCCATTACATGGTATCCCAGTTTCTTTGAAAGAACAAATTGGTTTTAACGGTAAGATTACTCACGGTGGTTGGGTTGGTATGTTAGACAACTACAGTTCTCCAGATTCTTGTGCTATCACCATGATGAGAAAATTAGGAGCTGTCTTATACGTCCGTACCAATCAACCACAATCCTTGATGCACTTAGACTCCAACAACAACATTGTTGGTCGTACCAGAAATCCTTACAACTCCTTATTAACCGCTGGTGGTTCTTCTGGTGGTGAAGGTGCTTCCGTTGGTGGTTTTGGTTCTCCAATTGGTATTGGTACCGATATTGGTGGTTCTATTAGAGGTCCAGCTGCTTTCTCTGGTGTCTGGGGTTTAAGACCTTCTACTAGAAGAATTGGTAATGCTGGTGTCTCTTCAGGTACTGGTCAAGAATCTATTCCAGCTGTTGCAGGTCCATTAGCTAGATCCATTGACGATATTGAATTATTCATGAAATCTTACATAAACGTTGGTCAACCTTGGGATGTTGATATCTGGTCCATCCCAGTTATCTGGAGAGACGTTGCTACTCCAAAACCAGAAGATTTGACTATTGCTATCTTATATGATGATGGTAATGTTAGACCACACGCTCCAATTACCAGAGGTTTGAAACATGTCGCTGAAAAATTAACCAAAGCCGGTGTCAATGTTATTGAATTTGAACCAATACATACCAAGGAAATGTACGAAGACATTAACATTTTATACAGTTGTGATGGTAACCATGCTCAAAAAGAATTGATCAGATTATCAGGTGAAAAATTAATGCCATTGACCAAATGGGCTATGTCCTTCGGTAAAGGTGATGAAGCCTTATCAATCACTGAAAACAGACAGTACAACTACAGAAGAGATTGTTATCGTAAAGAATACTTGGATTACATGGTTAAAAACAAGGTTGATTTCATTATCTCTCCAACTTACGTTGGTGTTTCACCAGTGTGTGCTAATGATGGTATTGCAGGTCCTTACTACTGGGGTTACACAACTATGTGGAATATCTTGGATATGCCAACTTTAGTCTTCCCAACGGGTCTTCAACAAGATCCAAAGGTTGATATTGCCGAACAATTCACTCCAAGAAGTAAATTGGAAGAAATAGAACACAACAAATACAAGCCAGAATACTATGTTGACGCTCCAATTTGTTTACAATTAACTGCTAGAAGATATCACGACGAAGAAGCCGTTGCATGTGGTAAGTTATTAAAGGAAATCTTAGAATTACCATACTAAATAGAATAGAAACTTCGATAATATATAAATAGATAATAATACCTGATTCTTTTGTTATTTTTCAATTCTCAATAAATATATATACCTTACTGTTCAATAATCAATTCTATTATAGATTAAAGTTTTGGGAAATAAATAAAGGAATATTATGTAGCAAAAAAGTCTCAAAAAAAAGTATACAATAGAGGTCAATTTAATATAGGTAAAAATTGGCCAACAATAAGCATAGGAATATCAAACACATCTCTTTTAATGGTCCAAACACATGCACATCGAAGATAATCATTTTCACTGGCTTTTCTCAGCACACAGTCGGTTAACAACGTAGCATTCAAATCTCCAAAGGCCATATTACTAAAACTCTGGAAATACCTTATAGTTGACTCGTCATCCATTATCTCAACTATGAAAGTTCTTTTCGAAAGCAAAGCGATACGAGAATACCCTGTCATAATTGCAAACTCGTTTGTCATCGCTACAATCTCACCTGTTCTACGCCATATTAGAGTGGGAGATGGTGAACCTTGAATTAACTTCTCGTATTCTAATAAAGTCCTCTGGAAAGACCTTTCTGTGAAAATCAGGTCGTTTTCATATAAAGATTTTGTAGCTGATATGAAAGAAGGTCTATATTTGGCCATACATTTTGCAATTTCAATCAGTTGTTCCCTGTCAAATCTTGATTTCAAATATGAAATCAATGCATGATAAGCCATTGGATACTGATATGCCTTCACAGCTAAAGTCAAGTAAATATCATCAGGGTGTTTGATTATATGACGCATGATTAATGGAGGAGTGTAGTTTTCCTCTTCACGTATGTCGTTCTGTATCACTTTAGCTGTGTTTGGCATTTGAGAGTGCTTAGGGTTGTAAATAAATGAGTTTGGAGTTCCATTGTTGGGATAGGAAGAAATCATAGAGTCCTTTTCAGAGTTGATCTGGATAAAAGGCCTACCAGTGAGTTTTCTAGTGAAACCGCCATTGGCTTCATCAAACTCAAGGAAATCGGCTGATGCAGGAGATGGAGGATTCGTGTTTATCAGATTTGTCAACTGAGTGTACTCATCATTGGCCATTGCAGACTCAAATGGTCTCTTAGCGCTGCTGCTGCGACTTGTTGTTGATAGTATATCAGAAGCTGTGGATAGAATGTCACTAGTTGCATCCCGCTGGCTCATTGAAAAAGCAGGTGATAAATTGCTACCATTGCAATTTTTGTTATTGCTATGCCCTTGAGTTTGTGTATGACCATGTGCCTGTGATTGCTGTCTCTGTTGGCTATAAAGGTACGCAGGTGGAATAAAGGACGGTCTGCTGGTCTTCATCTCCAGCCCAGGAGGAGAGTTCAGAAGATTATTAGTATTATGATAATTAGTATGATGATCATGTGTGTTGCTGAATTGGCTATGGCGTCCATTTGAATTCTGGCTAGAATTTTGATACTGATTATCTAAGTGTATTGATCCTGGAGTAACTGGATTGTTTTCATACACAGTTGGAGTAACAGATAATGCTGGACTAATTGTAGCTTCGGTGCTCTGTATTGAATTTGCAACGATTACCTCCATCGGGCTTGGTTTCACTATAGATGCGGGAGTTGCTACGATCTTTGATGTTTCTGGATCTATATTCTTCTTTCTTCCTCTTTTAGCCTTAGGTTTGGCAATGCCTCCATTGCTAACCATATCTAAACCATCAGTACTTGGTTTGTTCAATTTGGAGTTATTCTTCTTGGCTCCACTACCTCTTCCTCTTTTCCTTTCTGAGTCTTTACAATCATCACCAACACCTCGTTTGATACAATTTTTGCACGGTCTGCTTTCATCGCACTGAAGATGCTTGGAATGACAAAAATCACACGCCTGTTTGATGGGCCGACGATTAAGCTTGACGTGATCCGGCAGCTTCTTCGTCATTATGGAATCGAAAGGGGATAAGCTGAGTACAATTAATAATAGCTAGCAGTTGTGAATAAAAGGAGGGAACGAGTTCTCAAAGCGTGTGAGTATAAAATACAACACAGATTCTGCTCAAATGACAGCAATGGCAACAAAAAAGCGTAGACTAAAAGGGTACAATCGTAAATCAGCACAGATCAGCTTTCAGTTAAAAGGCAGTACAACTAACAGACCCAATGCAGAGTGGTAAAATGTGATGTAATCTTCAACTTAGTGGACGGGGAGGAACAAAGAAAAGGCATCTTGGATAATTTCTGGGGTACCTCAATTATCTTTCTCCCGGGAGTTCTCTCCCGTAAACTTTTAGACCCGACCCGTTGACCCGGAGAATTGATTTGGTGGGTGATGCAACATGGCAGCGAGTCACAGGAGTGAGGGCTCTAGACAAAAATAACACCTGGCTAAAAGTGACTCATACCATGAAGAGCTAGTTATATAGTGCTTGAATAGGCACAGTTTGAATTGAGGGAAGTACTTTCTTAAACCTTTTTGTGAAAACTTAATAAATCTCTTTGATACTCATTAATGAAAACTTGTAGATTTTCTAAGTTTTGAAATTTAGATTTCTGATTTTTTTAATTTTTCAGGCATACCAAATTATGTAATTTATAAAACGAGAACTCTTGTGTTAAATATATTTTTAATACTTCAAAAATATGATATTATAGACAATAATGCTAAATGAACTTACAATAGAAGCAAAGGTATGTATTTCTTTTAATAAATATAAAGTGCGAGTAACAATAAATAATAGATAATAAATAGTAAATAAATAAGCACCATGTGAATGAACTTCACAACAAAAGTAACGATCGAAAGTATAAAATTGATAGTGATAATGCTAATAATAACAACAAAAGCGTTGAGAACGATGCGTATGAATGTTTTTAGGCACAGCTAATGTCATTTTGAAATATTTTAATTTTTTGATTCAATCTCTTCTTCTAAGGCTAAAACCAGAGCAGTTCTGTTAGGAATATATACCTGAACAAAGTTAGACCTACCATTCCAACTTAAGTCGGTGGTGAAAAAGACAGATTTGGATTCGTCAATTCTATCATGGCCACCAAATTCATTTCTGTCAGAGTTGAGGATGATTTTGTAAACACCTGGTTTTTCAACACCAATTCTATAATCCGTGTAAGAATTGGTATGGTGGAAATTAAAGATGAACAACTTGTTGTTTCTTTCAAATGCGATGATTTTATCGCTTTCATTCTTCAAGGAGACATAGGCAGGTTCAAAGTTTAACCAGCCATATTTAGTTTCTGTATCGTTCATAGCTTTATCAAATTGATATAAGAATTTGTATCTTAGCAAATCGTCCTTAATCAAATTGAATTGTCTACGGGCGTAATGATATGATTCACCGTTACCAACTCTTGGAAAATCCAACCATTCAGGATGGCCAAACTCATTACCTTCAAAGTTCAAATAAGCCTCACCACCCAAAGCTTGGGTAACTAATCTAATCATTTTATGCAATTGAATACCACGGTCAATGACAGGTGTTAATGGTGATAGACAACTCATATTAGTATACATTTCAGCATCCATTAACCAGAATGCCAATGTCTTGTCTCCAACCAATGCTTGATCGTGAGATTCAGCATAAGCAATACATCTTTCCTTGTAACGACGATTAGTTAAGGTATGTACAATGTTAGCTAGATCCCATTCTTCATCCTTTTGATGTTTCAAAATTTTAATCCACATATCTGGAATTGACATGGCTAGTCTGTAGTCAAATCCAACACCACCGTCCTTACGGGAAGCACACAACGTGGGGTAGCCTGAAACATCCTCTGCAACAGTGGTGATGGTTGTACCTTCGGCTTCTCCATATTCTCTACACAAATCATTGGCAAGCATCATATAAGCTAGTGATTCTTTGTCGACACCACCAAATGGATTTAAATACTCATTATAGTCTCCAGAGAAACCTTCACCAAGACCATGATGAACGTACAACATGGAAGTGACACCGTCAAATCTGAAACCATCAAATCCATACTCTTCCAGATAGAATTTCAAATTACCTAACAAGAATTTCAAAGTCTCATAGCTTCCATAATTGAATAATCTAGAATCCCATTGATCATGATTACCTTTACCTCCAGAATGGAAGTAACAGTAATCGGTTCCATCAAACATATTGAGACCATCTTCCACATTCTTAGATGCATGAGAGTGAACAACGTCCAACAAGACTCTAATACCCATACCATGAGCTGTGTCAATTAACTCCTTTAAATCTTCAGGAGTACCAAATCTTGAACTGACTGCATAAAAACTCGAGATTTGATAACCAAATGAAGCATAATAGGCATGCTCCATAATAGACATCAATTGGACAGTATTATAACCAGCATCTCTAATGATTGGCAAGACATTCTGTGTGAACTCTTTGTAAGATCCAATTTTTGGATCTGGCGTAGAGATTCCAACATGAGCTTCATAGATCTTTAGTGAATCAGGTAATTGAGGTCTTTTGTTCTTGACCACGTATGCTTCAGGCGGATTCCAAAATCTAGCTTCGTAATTAGAAGAGCCATATTCTTTTGGAGGTTGAGTAGCTCTTCTAATATATGGAGGTAATCTTGCAATTTTAGAACCATCAGGCAAAGTCATATAGATCTTAACTCTAGAATTGTGTGGAATTGCACATTCGCCGTCTTTGGGAGGGATTGTAACAGTGAAACAGCCATAATCATCTTTAGTCATTGGGTTCACATCATGCGCCCAACTATTGAAATCACCAATAAGACAAGCAGCAACCGCATTGGGGGCATACTCTTTATAAGTAACCGAGTTGTCTGAATTAACAGAGAACCCCATCGTCTTGTAAGAATCAGCAAGTTTCAAGATGCCTCCTTCATTTTTGTTGAATTTCTCTAACCAGTTGTCGGCCACGGTTCTTCTATAGGCCAATTCCTCCCAAAAAGGTTTAAGCCATGGATCTAGGTCCAGAACGCCTTTTATTGAATCAGGGTACTTGAACTCTTCCTGTTTGATTGTATCACCTGACATATTTCTGTATCTTAAGGATTGAATTCAAATATATCTCTCACAAACCAGTCTTTATATTGGTACAACTAAAATAAATGAATATCAATGAGTTTCAGTTAATGATTAAACAAAGTACAACTGCGGATAAGCTCAAATAGAAATGATACAAGGGACAACTATAGAACAAACTGGTCAGTTATTGTATTTTCCTCCCCACTCGACCATCAGAATGAATGGCTGGCATAATACGACCTATCTATCTGCCGCGCCACAGATAGAGCAGCCAATGCAATACACGCGCCATGTCTGCATGTGGAGGTGGCTGGTAATCTTGCAATCTCGCAAATGAATCACATTTGAAAAGTTACCCGCACCTTGAATTTTGCGCTCCGGGTAACCACGCAAAAGTTTTTTCCAGCGAGGGAAGAGGGAAGGGGACTTACCAAGTGAAAAATTTATCAATGTTGATAGATATACTAGTCTACTACGTTATCAACATACTGTTTCAAAGACTTCCCTTCTAGAGTATCATTAACGATATATATTACAAAGATGTCTACTCGTCCTCAAGTTTCCGTTATCTCTGTTTCAGGTGAATCCACCTCAACCTCTTTACCATTACCAGCTGTCTTCAAGGCCCCAATTAGACCAGATATTGTCCACTCTGTTTTCACTAAGGTCAACAAGAACAAGAGACAAGCTTACGCTGTCGCTGAAAATGCTGGTCACCAACATTCCGCTGAATCCTGGGGTACTGGTAGAGCTGTTGCCAGAGTTCCAAGAGTTGGTGGTGGTGGTACTCACCGTTCTGGTCAAGCTGCCTTTGGTAACATGTGTCGTGGTGGTCGTATGTTCGCTCCAACCAAGATCTGGAGAAAATGGCACATCAAGGTTAACCACAACGAAAAGAGATATGCTACCGCTTCTGCTATTGCTGCCTCCGCTGTTCAATCTTTAGTTTTAGCTAGAGGTCACAGAGTTGAAAACATCCCAGAAATCCCATTAGTTGTTTCCTCTGATGTCGAATCCATCACCAAGACCAAGGATGCTTTAGCTGTCTTAAAGGCTGTTGGTGCTCACAAGGACGTTGTTAAGGTCATCAAGTCCAAGAAGATGAGAGCCGGTCAAGGTAAATTAAGAGGTAGAAGATTCACCCAAAGAAGAGGTCCATTAGTTGTTTACGCTCAAGACAACGGTTTAGTTAAGGCTTTCAGAAACTTACCAGGTGTTGAAACCGCTAACGTCACCTCTTTAGGTTTATTACAATTAGCTCCAGGTGCTCACTTAGGTAGATTCGTTATCTGGACCGAAGGTGCTTTTGCTGCTTTAGACTCTGTCTACGCTTCCAAGTCTGGTTACTCCTTACCATCCAACATTGTTTCTAACACTGATGTTGCTAGATTAATCAACTCTGCTGAAATCCAAGCCGTCGTTAGACCAGCTGGTCAATCTACTCAAAAGCGTACTCACGTTTTAAAGAAGAACCCATTAAAGAACAAGCAAGTCTTATTAAGATTAAACCCATACGCTAAGGCTTTCTCTGAAAAGAAATTAGGTTCTGCTAAGGCTGCTCCAGCTCCATCCAAGACTTCTGCTGAATTCTTATCCGTCTTAAAGTCTGATTAGATTATTTAATTATTTTATATTCTCATATTCATTAATTAATTAGTCCGAAAAGGATTTCAAGATAAAAAAATATTTAGGTTTTTGATGATGTTGTTTGATTACTATTTCATTTATTTATAAGTTTAATATCAATAAATTATTATTTATCTTCTCCTAAACACAATTTTGTTACTTTGTATTGTAATTAAAAAACGATTTTGACTAGCAGATCTATTTGCAGACCTATTGTACATGAAAACCTTTTAGGCGCTAAAGGCGAAACTTTATTCATTCAAAATATTAAATTAATTCTATCGGTACACAAACTATGATTCTTTTACTGCGACAAGCGGTTTATAATATTTTACTTAGTGGGCAAAGTCATAACATCTTAACGTAAGAAGTAGTTGAATTTACCTTCTTGAGCTCTGGAGTCATCAGAACCTTGACCTTTGAAGTCCCATGCAATCTCAATGTCTAATTCTCTGTTGTTATTAACATTTGGTCTGGAAGCAAGATAACCTTCAATAGTTTCACCTTTCTTAACATCTAATACTTGGTCCAAGTAAAAAACGGTTTGTTTCCAATGGGTGTAGTTTGCATGTGGACCAGTGGAGAATACAACTTTCTCGCCCTTTTTGTCAGATGGGAAAATAATATCAAACCAAGCAATCACAGCATGAACCAAATCATCCCTGGTAGCTGTCAATTTGAAGTTTCTACTGAAGGCTAGATCTTCAATTGTTACTGTATTAAGGTCGAACTCAATCAATTCATAATGAGTAGTGACAACTGATTTGTTATCAACTATGTCAACTAATGGCTCGACCATGGAAATATCAATAAATGGAGAATAGTCAAATCCATACACGTCTTCCCAATAATATATTTTTTCGTCTTTGTATGAACCATCTTCAATCATAGCAATTTGAATTGAAGCTTTGTCTGGGAAGATTAATCCACCTTCTACGAGATATCTGTCTCTTGCAACTAAAACTGTGTCTAACATCGATTCATATAATAAAAAGTAACCCATCCATTCAGAAATAATAATGTCAACTTTGTCATATGGCATAACAACATCTTCTAACTTACCCTTCAACAAAGTGATTTTGTCTTCGAAACCGTTCAAAGAAACAATCTTTTGAGCCATGTCAATAATGTTAGACATGTCAACAGCAATAACATGCTTAGCACCGGCTTTAGCAGCAAACATAGATAAAATACCGGTACCACAACCAACATCTAAAACGATCTTGTCTTTGAATAAGTGCTTGTTCTTCATGATGGCATTTCTGTAAGACAAAGTACGAACTTGATCCTTCAACATCTCTTCATGAATTCCAAAATGATCGTAGGATGAAAAGTAGTGTTGATCTGAAAAAGGGAGGGCCTTTTTGTCGGTTGCCCAACCCTTAGCTGGGGTGTCTTGCTTTTGTTCAGCCATTGCCCAATTCAATAAAGTTTCTGTGTTGATTAATGGGAATATTTCACAATTACGCAGTATTTCCAGGAACAAAAAAAGGTAAAAGAAATGGTGAAAAATACTACAGATTTATGCAGACCATAATAAAAAAAAAATAAAAAAATAAAAAATAAAATAAAAAACTTCTAAAAAGAAATTTAGCCGACGCGACGATTGTGGCACACATAGTTTAATTATTGCTTCAAACCGCATAACAAAGAAACAAGGTGCAGGAATGGGGATTAACCTACATCATGTACGGTAACAACATTGTTTCAACAGCAACAGAGATATAGCCACTTTCATTGGATTGGAACGCTGAGTTTTGGTCAGACTATTACTCGTGTACACCAATTTTACTCCCTAACAGCTGCACTCAGCAAAAGACGGCTACAAACAGCTTTAACCATTCGCTTCTATTTTTATCTTCAGCCCTTTAACGTCCTGATACTAAAATCAAAATTCCCTTCTCAAGCAGCTTAGGAGTTTTTTTGTTTTTCTTATTACATCTGGAACTAACAACCATCTTGGTCGTTACCTCATTTAACAGTACATCTTTAGTTCAATTATGGCTACAAATCATACCGAATCAAGCGGAATGTCAGCTGCTGCTCAAGCGGCTCAATTGATGTTCAAGAAGGCTGAATTACAGCATCAACAGGATCAACAGAAACAACAACCGGTAGCAATACGAAGCTCAAGGCAACCATCCAAGTCAAATGGCGTATACTCCAATTATTCAGTATACAAGAGTCACACACCTCAAAAACTATCGCACTCATCTGGCACACATACCAAAAAACCATCAGTTTCAAATTCTGGATCAAGTAGGCTGAGCATAGGTTCCAACATAGCAAGCCCACCAAACAGAAACACTGTGTTTTCATCGCAGCCGGCAACAAATCCAGTATTGTCACCAAATTTAGTAGCTTCCTCTTCGTCAGCATCTTTCAAGAAGAAAAAAGGAGCAGTGAAACAAACTTGGAATCAAGTGAATGCTAACAGCTCACAAGCGGCACTAGCCGCTGCCTCACTGATTGCAAAGCAAAATCCCAATAAGATGGGACCCACAGAGTCTTTTAACAAAGATACTTATTCTTCAGATAATGGTGACCAAATCACATCTCAGCCCCATTATAGTTCGCCTTCTGCCAGCACCTTACCCGTCCAGGTGGGGTTTAAAAAGTTGGTGTTCAAAGAGACAGATCCGAATTCAAGATATTTAGAGTTTAACAATCTTTTGAATGCAAATTCCGAGGGCTCTACCAATCTAATAGGAATAAGCCCCACACAAAATCATGTTTCTAGCTCTGCAGCTGACGCTAGGAGTCTAACTCGCAAATCATATGACATAAATAGCATCAATGATCTCAAAACTCCTCAAATCGCCAAACGTGAAGCTATGGCTAATGGAAGTATGTACGCTTCCCCAACCAGCTCAACTACTTCTCTTCGATCACATACGATAAGTGAAGATGAAGTATTAATGCCGCTAGACATTGCCAGCTTGGGGGCCTCTGGCTTTGAATCAATCGAGACACCTATCCAAAATTCTAGCAAAGCAGTAAACAAATTCAACTATGAAATACCAAACCTTATGGATTCGAAACGTCCAAGCAATCATGATTTCAATGTATCTTCTACAGCGCTACATCCTTACTATAATTTATATAAACGACCTTCAGTTAGTGACCGCCACTTGAGCGACTCGTTTCACAATTTAAGTGTTAATGCTCCTTCAATTGAAATCACTTCAAGCCCCGAAATGAAACCTAAGAGTGAAATGACAGGTTCTTCACCATCCATATCCAACACTGCATCATCTCCAAGGCTTTTGCCCAGAAACTCAGAGACGTTAACTCGAAGTCCTAATATGCAGCCCTCGAGAACATCAGTGTCAATATTCAAAAGGAAGCCACCACCACTTACCACACTTAATGTTGAATCCTCTCCTGAGCTACTAAGCTCATCTCATTTCAACGACTCCGATGTCAGTCTTGATTTACAAGGTAATAGAACGTTTCTTAAAAGCTTAGAGTCTAATGTATGTTCCGACGGTGAGTACAGTAGTATGATACCAACCCCACAGGAAGATTATCAAGAGTTCATTCAGAGACCAGGGACAGTGTTTTCTGGACCAATTCCCAACAATTCATACAGGACTTCCAGCCTGAATGTTGATTCTTCTTCTGTTTCTATCAATAAGTTGAACACAGCTGATGTTGCTGGACAAGCTGCCCTATTAGCTGCAAAGCAACAACAGAAGAAGCAACAAGATCAGTTGTATATTCAGCAGCAGCAACAAGAGCAACAAAAACAACAATTTTTGCAGCAACAAATTGCACGCTCAGCAAGCTTTGATGCTGCCGAAGCATCTCATTCTGATACCTCTGCACCTTATTACCCACTATCCCATCCAGAAACCGTAAAGCTGCCACATCATCATCATGGCCCCTTACGTGGCAAGCATTCAAAGCAAATAAAGAAGATTTTTGGCATGAAAGACGAATCTTCCGCTTCAATCAATGATTTTGATAATTATTCAAGTACACAACTAGGCCATAGCAGTTCTCTAGGTCTCAATGTCAATTCTGTTCCCTTGGCCAGTAATCAGTCTTCTCAGCAATATCAACCCAATTCTCAAAAGCTGAAATTCAAGACTACCATGAGAAAGGAGAAACACACAAAATCCCAGTTCAATGAAGCAAAGCCCTGGAAATACCATACTACTTCCACTTTTGTCACCGAAGAAGAGAAAAAACGGTATGAGGGTGTCTGGGCCTCCAATAAAGGGCTTCATATGAATTACGATAACAACTTGACGATAGGTTCTACGGATACCACCGATATTTTGGAAGATCAGGAGAATAAACAAGATCAAATTTACGAAGAAGACTACGAAGAAGATGAACTTGATGAAGACGAAGACGAAGACGAGGCTAATGAAATTGATGCGGAGGAGGAATATGGAGAGGATGATTACGCCGAGGATGATGCCGAGGATGATACGGAAGCTCTTGATTCTGAAGAGGATTACGCTGAAGATTTTCCACAAGGTCTTGATTCAGAAGAAGGAACTATGGTTCTATCAGTAATCACAGCAGCCAAGGGCAAGTCAGCTGGAGATACAGATAAGACTATACGGGGGTACACGTACCAGATGTTGAATATGAACTTGAAAGATTGTGTTCATGGATTAGTAGTTAGAGAAATTTGGAGGAGATCAAGACTTCCTGATGACACTCTAGAGAAAATTTGGAGTCTGCTAATACATCATCGTGCCGAGCAATACATTAAAAAGGCCAAATCTAGGGGTGTGACAGTGCCCGAGGCATCTGATTTGGATTTTGAATTTGGAATCCTGGACAAAAAAGAATTTATCTTGGGTTTGTGGTATGTTGATCAGTGTCTCTACGGTAAGAAACTTCCTAAGTCGATTACAGAAGAAGTGTCTGATAGTGTTGAGGAAAGGGCCACAATCAAAGTCTCAGGAATCTCAGCAAAGAAAAAGAGCAAAAGGCATAAGAAGATGATGAGGTCAGTTGGTAGAAGAAGAAGATCAAATAAGTCGTCATGAATATGATTCACGTTTGCATACATACATGTATATAGATCTGATAGTAAGAAGGAAGAAATACAGGACTTTAGTAGTATTTAAGTATCTTTAACCAATCATGATAATACTCGAACTAAAAACCATATCTTTTCGCTGATTAGTCGCGTCTGGCTTTAAGGCTGAGCTTTCCCGATTGGGTCACGATGATCACTATATACGCTCAATAGACTTAGTGTTCGGCTTAGGGTGGAGCAATGATATTCTGGGCATTAAGACTTCAACACATAGGTTTTGGTATTGACATAGGTTGATCTGACTTTTTAGGAACCTTTGAAGTGGTATCCGCCTGTTATAAGCTATCGGACCAACTTTGCATCAAAATTCATCGACATTTTCTTTCATCTGGCGTGTTGTTCTGGTTATTGTTTCCATTCATTCCGTGCTTGAAAATTGAACTTTGTCGGAAATATTATCAGAAGAAATTATCAGCTATTGGCATTTACAATTCCAAAACATGTTGAGAGCCTTAGGTTTGGGTAGGGGTAAGAATCAAGATGGCTTATCCGAAGAAGAGAGAACAAATAGGGTATTACAGGAAGTCCTTCAATTTGAAAATGGGCTTAAAGCTATGGACTATGTCTTAGACGACAGATCACAAGAAGGTGTTGCCCTTCTGCAAAACCATAATTCTGAAACTATCTCAAAGGTTGCATTAGGTGTTATTGAATTTCTTGAGGCTACATTGGGATTTGAACCCGAAACAATGAAAAGGGCAAGTAATACATTAAGTGCCGCCGAATCAATGTCCTGGAAGGAAAAGCAACATGCTGAAAAGTTGAAAATCAAAACCTCTTCTATTTATCCGCCAGGTACTGAATGGGCAGTGACTTATGCCGAATCCAACTTACTAGCGGCTCTGTTGGGTTTACTGTCAGAGAGTGTCATTGAAGGTGCCAAAGCATTGATAAAATTACGTCGTGCATACCATACTTTAGATGAAATCAGCAAAAACATGGAAAAAAACTATACTAAAGTGAATGGCTTGAATGTGGAGGCACTAAAATTGAATGATGAATCATCTGCAAGTCTATCATCATCAAACATTTTTGTGGATATTCCATTACCTCCAAGCGAACAGCAGTTGAAAGATGCTAAAGTCTTGAAAAAACTTGAAATGATTTATAAAATGAGAAAGTCTAGAATAGAGGGTGAACACATAGGTAATCCTGCAGTTCTTGAGAGTCTTAAAGGAGATTTAGGTTTGAATAATGAATCTGTTAGCGATCTTAAGGAAGCCTTCCAAACAGGTAATCCTGATATTGCCACGGTTGATGAATTTATCCATTCAGGTGTCAATTTATGCTTTGGAATTTTACAAGTTGTTTTATCATTGATACCTCCAGCTATTGGTAGAGTCTTATCTGTTGTCGGATTCAAAGGTTCAAGAGAAGTTGGGCTGAAGATGGTGTGGAAGGCAGCCATGGAAAGAAATATTCATGGTGGAATTGGATTATTAGCCTTGCTAGTGTTCTACGACGGACCTTTTCAATTCACAGATACTGACTTTGATGTTCCATCAGGTGATGAAATAAGACAGCTAACTCCACCTCCAAAACCATCAAGTACAAACGTTAAAGCTGAGCAAAAAAAGGAGCAACAAAGGAAAAGTCAACTGAATGATTCCGATAACGAGTCAGAAATAATGTCTTTCAAATCAATGGAGGATGATCAAGTAACCAACGACGATACTAATGCTGCACTCAAAAGGGAACTTAGTCGTAAAAAAATGGAGTCTGAACATAAAGCCATAGTTGGGGAAGGTGATCCGACTGTGCTACACCCAGGACCCAAGTTAGAGAAGGCCTTATTATACGCAAGAGCATTGTTTCCAAACAGTGCCTTATGGCTATTACAGGAATCAAGGATGCTAGCTAGTCGTGGTAGACTGGAAGAAGCTTTGGCCTTGATGGACACCTCTAAGAAAAGTGACATGGTACAGGTTGATGCATTGTTGATCTTTGACAGGGCGATGATCTTAGTGTTTATGCATAGATTTGAAAGGGCGGCTACTGAATTCTTAAGTCTTATTGATATTAATGCCTGGTCACATGCTTTGTACTGTTATTTGGCAGGTGCTTGTTACTTAGAGAGCTACCGTATGTGTGCAATGGGATTAACACTTGAGAATCCAGCTGCAGGAGATGTTGTTCCTGAAAAGAAAGAATGGTATGCCAAGATGGCCGAGAAATACATTAGAGAGGCTCCCGAATGGATAGGAAGAAAGAAGTTCATGGCTAAAGTGATGCCTTTTGAAAGGTTTGCCGTGCGTAAAGTAAACAATATCTTGAAGACGCATGACAAGACCGGAAATTCATTCATAGATAGCATTGGATCATCATTAGTTCACGAATTGGCATACTTTTGGAATGGTTATAACAGAATGTCACCTTCACATTTAGAATTAGCCAACAAGTTATTGGAATATAGTGCAGCTGATTCAAAGTATGCCAAGATAAAGGAGACCAAAGAAGAATCTATGATTAGATACACCTTGCAATCTTTAGTTTTGAGAAGATTGGGGCATATTAAGAAGGGATGTGAGATGCTTGACTCTAAAGTCATCTGCAACTTATTTGAATCAGGTAAGGCTAATTATAACTCCAAGATGTTGAAACTTACTGAGAACCCATGGGCGTATCCTGTAGCTTTATACGAAAGGGCGTTATTTGCATGGAAACTGAAAGGTGTAGAGGGCTTAAAGGAGTCAATGGAGTGGCTGAAAAGAAGTCAAGAATTTGGCGGAGACGATTATGAACTGAGTTCAAGAATTTCCATGAAGACTAAAGCTGCCATTGATAGACTCGAAGGACTACCTTTGTGATGGTTGCAACGAACTAGCTATTAATTTATTTAGTCGTTTAGTTGTTTAATCATTTATTCGTCTATTCATTATTATTTATATATCTATTTGTTGCCTTATTCATTTATATACTTATTCATCTATTTATTCTCAACTATATACACTTCTTTAAAAATCTCGGAGGATAAATTAACCCAGATTGCATTTCTATATAGTAACTGGGCCAAAAATAATAGCTGCGACATACAATAAGGATCCCATACCAGAAGCATCTCTTATACACCCTTTAGGTAATAGAAAAAAGAGTTTGTGTCGGTTGGGTAGCGTGGCATTGAGTTTTGTTGGAATTTGTCAGTGGAATTTGTCAGTGGAATTTGTCATTCATAGGTGGTCTCGACCCTCGGAATGCAATGGGCTGCTTAACAAGTCCGATATAAAACGCCAGGGATCAGCAACTTCATCTAGAACTGCTCTTCGGTGGCCACCTCTCCATCTCTACATCTTCCTGCACCAATAGATATCTATAGATACACAGATAACCCTTGATACACACAATGTCTTACGCTGAAGGTGGTATGTTTATATTTTGAATTCAATGCCAATTTACAACAAGCAAACTGTATAAAGGATATACTTACTGACTGATTACTCCGATTTCATGTTTAAATATAGCAAAATTCCCAACTGACGTTCAATTAGCTTACGTCCCTTACACTCCAGAAGCTGATTCTCTTCTTGTTTGTTCCATTCCAGTTCCATTTTCATTTGAAAAGGTTCTCCCAGGCAAGACTGTTGTTGTCGTTGCTGCACCAGGTGCTTTCACCCCAACCTGTACCGAGAACCACATTCCTGAATTTGTTGAAAAGGTTTCTGAATTGAAAGCTAAGGGCGTTGATGAAATCATTGTTTTAACTACCAATGATGCCTTTGTTAATGCTGCTTGGGGTAAGGCCTTAGGTGCCAAGGGTGAAGTCAAATTTGTATCTGATCCTCAAGGTGCTCTCTCCGAAAAGTTCGGTTACACCCAAAAGGAACCTTTTGCAGGCGTAAGAACTACCAGATACGCTATGATTGTCAAAGACGGCACTATCGTCTATAACAAGGAAGAACCAGGTAAGGAAGTTACAGTCAGTGGTGCTGAAGCTGTCCTTGCTGCATTATAGCCACTAGAACCCAATACAGATACAGACACTGAGCACATTTTAAAGGCCAAAATTTAGCTCAATTTGATTATCTTTCTTGGCTGCTTTATGTCTAATAATTAAATACTTATTTTATCAAGTGTGTAGCTATTATTTATATTTATTACGTATGAACTACAGTGAAATAAATCTTCCAGTATGATAAGAACGACTAAAGACGTTGTACACAAGAAGAAAACAAGATCTGTTTTTGTTTGCGAATTGCAAACAGGCCTTTTTTAGCTTGCCATTCTTTATCTTTGCTCTCCTCTTTATTCCCCCAACAACTTAGATTTACACGAAAGACAGAAGCTTAATATATATTACTATTTTATTATAATGTCAGAACCTACTCCTGCTCCCAGATTTGCCCAATTCAAGCTTGTATTGTTAGGTATGTTGATAAGCTTTCCTCAAACTAAAGATGCATTATCCCCTCTAGCCGATATGTTGGAGGTTGCCGATAAGATGTTAAGGGAATTGATTACTAACTTTATTACTTGATAATTCTTTTATAATTTAAACAGGTGAGAGTGCAGTTGGTAAATCCTCAATTGTGCACAGATTTGTGAAAAACTCATTTGATGACTTGCGTGAATCCACCATTGGCGCAGCTTTTCTCACTCAGACAATCCAACTAGATCCTAATACTACAGTGAAGTTTGAAATTTGGGACACAGCCGGACAGGAGCGTTATAAATCATTAGCTCCTATGTACTACCGTAATGCAAATTGTGCCCTTGTAGTTTTTGATATTACTCAGGAATCCTCTTTGGAGAGGGCCAAGTCATGGGTTAAGGAATTGCAAAAGCAAGCAAACTCAGATATCGTGATCGCATTAGCCGGTAACAAAGTTGACTTAGAAGAGGATAGAAAAGTTTCAAAAGAAGAGGCCAGACAGTATGCTTCTGAGATGGGGCTTTTGTTTTTTGAAGTGAGTGCAAAGACAGGAGATAACATAAAAGAAACTTTTCAAGGTATAGCCGAAAAGTTGCCGATCAAAGATAACATTTCTGAAATTAAACGTAGAAAGGAAAGAAATGTGGACTTGAATAGACCTAGTACCAATGAACAGTCATGTTTATGTTGATTGTTGTGTTTCTATTTTGCCAGTACACCAACGCTGGTTTGACTTTGCTTGTTTTGCATTTCTCTCTTTAATATTCATTCGTACTCTATTCCTTCATTGTTATTTCTTTTTATTTTGCTAATCCATTGGGTCATATCAACCTGAATTCTTATTATTACGTTAATTCTTTTTGATTTATATCTATGTTCATATTTATATTTATTGGTTTTGGATTTAACCAGATGCATATATATATATCTATATACCACTAATTTTTATATCTTTTACCAAATGTACCGGAAGCTTTTTAGTGATTACCTTTGCGATTATTTGCCTACAGTACTGTTACTCTTGCTTGATAATATTATACTAATAATGTGATTGACTATGTATCACTAATACACAATTTTTTGATTCATCTGAATCTGCTTACAATAAGCTTCTCAGCACCTTCTTCAAGATACTCTGCCTTCGACACCCAAAGTTGATGGAAAGTACCCAAACTAGACAGAATAGAACCTCCAATCCATGAAGAGTACTTTCTTTCAATCATATTGTTAACACAGTGAATACGAATCTTTAACGATGGATTCAGTAAACTTAGTTCACTGTTCAACTTTTCATTCAAGCCAGGTATTAATGAGGTAGAACCGGTTACTATTATATTATTGGCCAACTGAGGCTTTAAGTCAATGTCTAAATTCTCTAGTACCGATTGAATCAGCATAGATAATCCAACAGGGTTATTCGTACTAACACTAGCGGCTCCGTTTGTCTCTTCGGCGTTATTATTTTTGCTGCTGCTACTGTTACTGTTTCCATTTTCTTTTTCCTTCTCTTTTCCTTTTTCTTTGGTCCTCTTATTATCATCATCATCACCATTTTCCTTTTCTGCATTATCTTCTTCGTCATTCTTTTTCATAGTTCTTCTCAGTGGTGCATACTCTTTACTTGTCTTATCTTCTCCATTTCCGATATATTTGATGATCTTACCATCTTGAGGTTCCTCCCATCCTTTCACTACTTCCTCATTTATTAATTTAGTTGGGTTGAAAAGAGAGTTACCAATCTTGTATCTTTCAGATTTAGTAAATGGAACATTTAATCCATTCGGTAACTCAAAGTATAAAGTATCATCTGCATCCATTGCATCTTCATTTACGTCTTTCTCACCAGTATTATCGCTGCTCGAACTGGAAGATCCACACACGATCAAAGTTTCCTTCATTTCTTGTAATACTCTCAAGCTTTGAAATGATTTGAATGAATCACTAATAGAGTAGCTGAATTGTTTCTTTTCAAAATCAGGTTTGCTGCTCAAGTCATCCCAATAGACTGGCTTCTTGGATTTGACTTCATATAAATTATTCAACTCAATCTCTTTGTTGGATAAAAATTGTAACAATTGCTGGTTTAAAAAGGCACCTGAATATGTTGTACCAACAACGGTATTTTTTAAAGCAATACCATCAATAATAGGTGTCACAGTGATCAAATCATGTCCAATATCAACAACCAAACAATTAGGTCTTCCGTGAGCGAATGAGACACATGTAGGCTGTTTAACCATGAAGATAGCACCGAACTCTTTCTCTTCAAGGAAGTACTCCAATGCCTTGACTTTGTTTTCATATGAGTTCATAGTTGATTCTGTGAATAGTATTGGCTGCTCACTAGGCTCGATGCTGAGAGCATTAATCATATAGTCATATTGAGCAATGGCTCCATCCCAATCTTGGATGATATTGTTCTTTAGGATAGGTTTGATCTCGAGATTTTCCCGTGGATAATAGAGCATATCTTCACTCAAAATTCGCTTTGTCTCCGAACCATCCTTATCCTCTCCATAATAACTAGGCATAACGAGACTAGGACAGTCCTGACCTGCAAAACCAATCTTAGTCTGGTATGAGCCTGGGTCAAGTACTATGGCGTTTATTTCATCTGCTCCATAGATCTGTGGAGCTGCAGTGGCTGCTGCGGCGGACGACATAATTCTCTATTATAATATGCTGATTATGTGTATCTGTGAGTGTCCCTAATTGACAGAATTTTTCAGTAACCTGGTTCACTTGCGTTGTCTTCACTGATAAACATCCTGCCTTAATAGACATCTCATCTCATCCATTAAGGTTCCTTGCAGTGGAAAACAGAACAGAGGTTACCCGTCTGTTTTTTTGTCTCGACAAACCAAACCACAGCGAGATCTACCAGAAACACAAGATTAACCGGACCACCATGCCATAAGCACCAAACACCATCCAATTTTACGCTGGCATGAATTACCTACTATAGTCCGCTAATCCCGCAATTGTCATAATTGCTATTGCTTTCCTTTTTGCATCACTCAGTGTTACATTCAGAATCAACAATGATCCGTGTTGCAAGTAAGAAACTCCCAGCTAAGAATATCTTATCCAGGTCATTCAACCAACAATTTAGATTCCAAACTTCTCAAGTGTTTACTGGTAAGGTCAAGACCACTCATCCAGTCAGAAAGTTCTTCTTTAGATTAGGTTTTGCCACAGTGTTAGCCTATGGTGCTGCCACAGCTGTTGCAATCAAAAATGATGCTTTCCAAGATATCTTCGTAGAATTCGTTCCTTTAGGTGAAAACGTCTTGGATACTGTTGAATACTATATTAACAATCCAGGCCAATTAACCTTCAGTGCAGCATCGGATAGAGTCAATGAATCTTTTTCATCTATCAAGGAAAGATTAGGTGTCGATAAAGTCACCCAAATCCCAAGAGGTGGTGTTGAGAGTTCCAAGGTTGATTTATCCAAGTTATCCGCTCCATTAGATCCAACTACTGGTAATGACTCCACAATTGTATCTTCAAAGGAATTTAAGTTACCTAATATCACCGTTGAAACTGGTGAAGCTGTTATTGATGACGCTGTTAAGTCCATCAATCAATTAGTCGCTGCTATCAACACAAAGGCCGGTGATGTCGATGTTCAAAAATCAGTTGAATCAATCAAGGCTTCAATCGAGGAGTTAGGCGAAAAGTATCATACTATCGTTACAAAGACTGTTCCAGCTGTGAAGGAGGCAACTCAAGCTGAAAAGGACGAACTCCTCTTGAAGTTAGAAGAGCAAAAAGTTGCTTTGACTGCCGAGTTCACACAGCAACTCGACGCCATAAGAAAACAACTTGAATCAAAACACGCCGATACCTTAGCAGCTGAGGCCAAAGCCAATGAAGAGCGTGTTTTGTTAGAAGCTGATAACATTATTTCCAGCTCTAAAGTTGGCCTTTTGAAGGAATTGAACCAAATTGTTTCCGAAAAAATTGACAATGAAAGAGATGGAAAGTTGAAAAACTTGGAATCATTAGCTAAGAGGGTTGAACAAATTGAAAATTTTGGAATAGAATTATCCAAATCTTCCAATGACTATAAGAACTATAAGCTAGTCAAATCTTCTATAAATAATTTGCAAGCTTTACTGTCATCTAATGATTATGAAGATAGCGGTAAGTTATTGATCAAAGAATTAAAAAACTTAAAGGAATTAGTCAAGCCATTAAACAATGAATTAATCAATAGCACAGTTGAAAACTTACCCTCTGAGAAGGACTTGATGAAATCAGGTGGTGTTTTAACTCAAAATCAATTGATCACCAGATGGGAGCTTTTAGTACCTGATTTAAGATCAGTCGCATTATTACCTCCAAATGCAGGTCTTCTTGGTCACATGTCTTCTTGGGTATTTAGTAAGTTATTAGTCGCCAAAAGTGGATCTCCAATCAAGACTTCTGACGATTACGCAGGTAATGACATCGAGTCTGTTATCTCCAGAGTCAACTACTACTTGTCCAGAAACGAATTGGATAATGCTGTCGAAGAAGTTGCTAGTTTGAAGAGTTGGGCTAGAAAATTATCCGACTCTTGGGTTGTTGAAAGTAGGAGAAAATTGGAATTACAATTTTTAGTTGATATCATTGATATGGAAGTTAAGGTCAGCTTATAATGAACCATCAACTTATCTAGACTCACTCTATTTTTACACTACATTACACTTCAAACTTTACCTGAAATCAGAATAATATAGATTAGTTTCTGCTTTTGCTTTCCATTTTGTTTGTACATCTTTTTTGTCACATCCTTTTGGAAACCCTTCATATATACATATCTCCATATACACTAATTAACACAAAGTTAAAACATACCATTCAAGTTTTTCTCAAATATAAGCGCCTCTTGAAAACATCATTTAAGCTTCCCAATTAAGAGCTCATCTATCATCGAGTCTAAAAATTTTGTAATTAAACTCTGTTTGTATTTGAGCGCTAGATTGGCACTATCAACAAAAGTCTTCTTTTGACCAAGTACCTTTTCTGGAGCAGTAACTTCGAACAGTTTAGAAAGCTTTTCAACTTGCCCTGATAAAAGCTTTACTTTCTCCTCCATATCTGTTTTGGTCCTTGTTTCTTTGAAGTAAAATAGCGTTGGGTAACACCAAACCAATGCTTGTCTACACTCAAGAAGAGTGTCAATACAATTACGATAAAATTGTGCTTCAATCCAACTTATACCATTTGCCTGTTGCATTTTCTGCACACTATTTTCTAGTGTGTCTAAAAATGTTTTGTCCTTTCTCAACGATACAAGCTGATTGTCATAGAGCCCAACATTCACAACATACCTTCTGAATGAATCGACTGACAATTCGTCCTTCATTTTAGTGTTGTCAGCAATAATGGACTTGTTCATACATTGGTAATAAGAAGTACCATGTGTAGACCACTTACCTAAACAAATCCAACAGAATTCATAATGACAGGAGCGGCATGTCATGTGATTACAACCACCGTTCTTTTCAATTGAATGTACACATTTAGGACAGGTTTTGGTATGGGAAACCATCCACCGAGCAGTCTCTGAATCATCTTTACATTTGATCTTCCATTTTTCAACAAAAGCACAGGGACACGGGCTATGATCTGGTTCTAAACAGTTGAAACAAAATTTGTGCTTGTCCTTACACTCCACACTGGGTATGTACCATCTGTCTACGAACTCACTCAATTCAGCAATTTGGTCAGAGTCAAAACCAATAAGTCTAACAATATTTCCACAATCCGGCATGGGGCAATACCTATTCTTCTTTAGATGTGTTTTGGTGTATTGTAAAAGAATGTTTTTCTTATATTTAAGGTATGCGCTTCTCCTCAATTGTTCCTCGTGGTCTTGCCTGTTTCTCTTTCTTTCTCTTTCATCAAAATTAAACAGCTGCTTAACCATTTCACCATGGTCATCGACATTCAATCCATCGTAATCATCATCATCGGGCGCTAAAGCCTGATATTTTTCTTCAAGATCCGCTTGCGTCATCTTCTTATTCTTTAACTCTAGCTTCTCTTTGAACTCTTTTCTCGCAAGTTCTCTCACAATTTTGGCTTCTTGAAAGTCACTTAATACCTTCAGTTCTCCAATTGTTATTAAGTTGGTACAGCTTGGCTCGGGACACTTTATAAGAGTAACCATCTCAAAATTTTTGTCTTGAACGTAACGGGTATAGCAATCAGTACAGTAACGGTGATTACAACATGAGGTATGGAAAGTATGCAAACGATCCTCTTCCAGTTCTTCCTCTTCCAAAGTGGAGCAGCAAATCATACACATATAGCCCTCATCAGCTAATTCAATCAATGCATCGTATTTTTCATTAGTTTTCCTGTGCTCATCAAGAATAATTCCAAATTCTTCTTCAATCTTTTCAGAAGGCACAGATAAGAAATCGTCAAGTAGACGATTTTCGTTCCATCCATATTTGAGCAGTAGTAAAGTACAGTTATCAGCTCCAATCATCAGTTTCATATCCAGACTATCAACCTTCTCTTGCAACAAAGCCTCTATAGTCTCTAAGGACTCATATGTATATTTCAATCTATGAGTTTCCGTCCCCAGTGGCGTTACTCGTGTAGGGTATGAATAGTAGCAGTCCACAGGATCATCCATATGTGAGAAATCATTATCAGAGAATTCTTCGAAACTTAATTCTTCCTCATCGTCGTCATAAAACCCATCGTCTGACATCTTGTATATTTTAGGAGCACTCTCCTATTTATAGTTTTATTATACGTTGTTTCTTATCGCTAGTTCTGTGAGTATCTTTCACCGTTGCCTGATCCGACGGTATTAGCACTCTTAAGTTGATTAAGATACTTTTTTATAAAAAGAGGAGTAATAAAGGTATTAATCTAGGTAATTAATGGAGCTGGCTATGAGAAGAGAGCAGAATTGCTATAAAGTTAGCAACGTTAGTGTTACCAAACACTTCCTTACTTAACTTGCCTTTATTTTTTCTGGGGCGAGATATGACGGGAGATAGCGTATAAAGGTGGAGGATGGATGACACATTGTACGATACCACTTGTTTACTCAAATTTTACTGAAGTTTCAATAGTAATCACGCAAGGGAGTAATATTGCCATCACTTACATAGTCTTATATACAAGTTATGTCTATAAACAGCGTCCAATGAACCCGATCCAAAGAGACGATATCGCAGACAGAAATAATTACGCAGTTGACAAATTTCAGTCACATTAGATCTGATCTTCGATCTTGGCTAAGATTTCCTTGTCTGAGTACATTAAAAACTCTTCATCATTGACCTTGATGGCAGATCCACCGTATGAAGGTAAGATGACCTTGTCACCAGCTCTGAAAAGATTAGTAACAAGTTCTCCCTTGTTGTTTTTGATACCTGGTCCAGCAGAAATGACGGTAGCATATGGAAGCTTGTCTTGATTCTTGTCTGGGATGTAGATACCAGAGGTAGTCTTTGAGACAGCTTTGACACGTTGAACTAAAACTCTGTCAAGTAATGGCTTGATAGCAGCGGCTGATTTGATGGCAGACTGATTGAAGTTTTTAGTTGTGGTTAGTATTTTCCTTGATCTTAGAGCATGAATCAAATTAAACTGGACTTACCATTTGTCAGTATTTAATAGAAAACTTAAGATAATTGCTGTATACTTTCCTTTTGCTCTTCACCAAGGAGTTTCCATGGGGGGAAACCAGTATTTCCACCTGACAAATAAATTCAGCTTCCCCATGCAAATAGAAAACTCTCGAAGACAGTCTGTCATCGACCTTCGGAGCCGGTCGGCGCGACTCTTCCTACAACACTGAGGTTTGTTCTAATTTGTGAATCGTTATGTCCTATTAATACAAATATTCTATATATATTCTAAGTCATTCTAATCTCTTCTCTTGAAAGTAGAAATATCCCTCGATATGTCCTTGAGCTCCTGCTGTAGCATCATCTTGAAAAAACCTTCTTTCCCAGTGGTCTTCATACCCTTTAATGCTGCGTTATAACGAGACCTTTTAGTTGCAAATAATTCATTTACAATCTTGTAAGTGGACGGAGTGTTAAATGAAGCAAAGATAAGCTTCTCAGCAGGAGTAGAAGTATTACCTTTTCTGTAAAACTTTCTTGAGTGACATGTCATGATATAGCAGAGCACAAGTAGTTCTGGAGATGGACCTGTGAGTTTGTTATAAAAGATTCTCTTGCGCCAGTCATACTCTTCATAGAATAATCTCAAAGTTTTGTTTGAAATGAAATCCTGGGGGTCCAATCCAACAATATCGGAGGTAGCTTTATTTTTATGAGAACCACCGTAATAGTACTTGAAAAAACTCATTCTTCCCCTTTCAATCCACCATTGTAGTCTTGATTTCCCCTTTCCCAACTGTTCAATCTCATCGTAAAAGTAAATATCTGCGCCAGACTGATTAGGTATAGAAAAACCATAGCGTGCTACTAATTGTGCAGGTGAGAGTTCACCATAAGTGTTAAATAGTTCCTCATCCTTTTTCACCGATTTGAATAACTTGATATCACAACATTCGAGAGGATCAGTAACTATCTCTTTGGCGCTGAAAACTCCATATTCATCTTCAATATCGTCAAGATCACTTTCCTCTTCCTCATAATCTTCACCATCTTCCCCTTCTGGATTTTCTTCTTCCAACTCCGCTTCTATCTGTTCGATGAATGCATCTGTAATTTCAGTAACTAATGGCTGTTCAGATTCTTCTTTTGAATCCTCATCCATGTGCTCATCTTCGCCCTCTACTACATTGTCTTCATCACCTTCTTCATCACTTTCTCCCTCACTATTTTCATCTTCCATATCCTCGTCTTCATTCAAGCCCTCTATATCCTCATCATGCTGGCAACCATCGTGCTTACCACAATACTCACATACTTCCCCAAGTGCTTCGAAATGAACATTTTCTGCACCTCCTTGTAAATGATTGAACAAGTCAGCACCTGGAACCAGAGCTAAACCATGGAAGTCATCAACTTCAAATGCTCTAGATGTGACAGCAACAAACGCTGCTCCAAATAAAGGACTATATGTTTCCTCATCTTTATATTTCTCTGAGTTCAAAACGTACCTCAATTCCTCAGGAACGCCCAGTATATCCTTGTAAAGTGTGGCAAAATGAATTGCCAATGAGTAATTTTGCTCCAATGTTTCTTTGCTTTCTTCTTTGTAAAATACAGCACTAGAAAGTTCAATTGGAAATTTCAGTTCTTTCTCATCCCAAAATCCAAATGGCTGTCTTAGTGATCCATCGTCGTCGTAGTAGGATATTGTTTGCAAATAACCATACCATGGGGACTTTTCTGCTGCTAGCTTTTCATATAAATAAGCAATCACCAGCCCTGTCATTCCATCTACATCATGCTCTTCTAATAAATTGGCTATACATGAGTTTTTAGGACTTAAGACAGATGCCTTTGCGACTCTGAGTATCAAACCCATATCAGGGTCTTCCTCATCATCTTCTTCCTCATTTCCTCGCTCATCTTCTTCCTCTTCTTCGCTTTGTTCTTCACGTTCTGGCATATCTATATCTTGAGAAGCAAAGACACCAAGCCCACCATTTGGAGATTTATTAACATAGCACAAATCTGTGTTCAAGAAGGAACTATTACGTGGATCTTCAAACCAAGCTTGTAGTTTTTCGTAATTGGTAGTTGAAGTCATCTCTCTTACTTGTATATCTAAATTTCAGACAGGTTAGATACTAGCCACTGTTTGAGTAAAGACATCTGTGGCCATGATCAATATTAAGATCAGCCTGTATTTTGATGAAAAAAAATTAAAAAATACTAGAGCGGCTCAGGTATGAAGCTCTCAGCTAAACGCGTGAGTGTAAATATTTTACTTCTTGTAATCAGACCTTTTCACCTTCAAAGGTTGAGAATTAGGCTGATGTATGGAAAACAATGCAGCTACACAGAAAGCAAATAATCAAAGAATGAGATTGAGGAAATTTAACACTGTTTTTTTTTTTTTCAATCGTGAAAAAGAAGCAAAAGAAGGTTTACACTGAGCAGAACTTATCAGATCTGGAAGAAAAATGGTGGGGGACAGTTTTTTTAAATCTGGGAGATAACAGAAAATGCAACCAGATAAGAAATTGTTCGTAGACTCTGTTTGAGCGAAGTATAATTCTGTCAAACAATAAATTGAATAATCACCTACTGACAATGGGAAAGCGGAGGCAGTTATCGAAATGTGGGTTAACTATTGTATCATCCTTTAGTCCATGGGGCCTTTTAGGTGATTAATAAGAGACAAGAGGCAGAAGAGCCTGAGTAACCTTGACCATGTTTGGACTATTAACCTTTGAGCAATGATTAGATCACATGCTTTCACAACTTTTGGCGTGTGCCTTGAAGAGTATTAAATAAGTAGATAATTAGAGAATCGTAGGCTGTGTCTTGTATACCCGGCAGAGACAGAGAAGGTGGGGGGAATGGTTTCCCATTAGGCTAGGCAAGCCGGTGGTATGTTTGAAGAGACACAAGAGTTGCAAGCAAACTGCACAAGATAATCTGGAGCTTAGAATCGGGCTGAAAAAGACAATAGCAAATCAGAGTACATCCATACTCCACGTTTTGAGAAACAAGACCTTTTGGTTGCTACGAATCCGGGGAAGAAAATATGCGCTGCAGTTAGAAACTAGGCCGCTAGCAAACAGGGATACGCTTCCGCATCAGGAATATTACACGGACAGCCCAGCCAGCCGGAAAAACTTCTGCGCAGTGCACGCCCACAGAGCTGCACGACACCGGGGGAGGGCGTCAAATAGTGGAGACACAACCGGGGAGCACTCATACGAGCCGGCCACGGGAAACTTGTTTATTGGCCAACCCCGCCCCTTGCACGACCATTTGGCCCAGATTAGGTAGAACAAAACAAAAGGTGAATTGCTGCTAAAAAGACTGAATAATATATAAATTTAGTCTTTCTTTGAATGGCTTAAAAGTTTATATCTTGGGGTTAATGCTTCAGAACGGTTTATTAAGACAGGATGGGGTGTGTCATAGCAGTCCTGGCGAATAGGAGCCGATGGAGGGGAGCAGGGGGTGGTGGAGAATGATCCTCCGTAAACAACCAAAAGCGCGCGCAAATATAAAAAATAAAATAAGTTTGAATACTTTTTTTCAACTGTGCGGCTTGAAAATTGGACTCTTATCTCGGCTGGAATTCAGTAATTGGGACGGTTTATCTAATTTATAGAAACTTTTTATTGTGATGTGGTATACGTAGTTAAGAAAAGACAAGATATTTATAGAAGACAGTCTATGGAAGTAAAGTAAAATTTACAGAAGTAAAAGAGTAGAGCAAAAGCAAAATATCAAAAAATTATCCCCAGAATATAAAGTAAAAGACAAACAAACAGACAAAAACGTAAAACAAACTTAATCCAGACTGGACTAAAAACCAAAATCCAGTCAAAACCAAAAGAAACATATATATTATTATCAACCATCTATAAGACGTCCTTCTCTATCAATTCCTTGTTCCAAAAGTAAGAATATCGCTACTTGATGAATCTCCCTTTTTTAACTTAGGAGGTTCATTGAAATCCATACCATTATTTAATTTCAAAGTAGAAGGTGTTGCTGAGTTGGAGCTAAGATTGACATGACTCAATGATCTATTCAAAATGTCTTTGACTCTATCATCGTCATTTTGCATATCCAGTTTTCTACTTCTTAACTCTTTATCTAAATTATCAATGCCATTAACCATGAATCTAATTGAAGGTAAATGGACACTTGAGTTATTATTAGTATTCGATATTGAATTTGGCATGTTAGTTGGTCTCAAAGTAGGCGATTGTAAAGGTGTAGATAATGGAGTCTCAGATGGTGATGTAATATTAAAAATAGCCATGGACTTATTGATTTGATCAGAAGAGTTGATAATACCACCAAGTGGTGGCGATGAAAAAGTTGGAGAATTTGGTCTTGATTTCTTTTTCAAGTTACCACCGACAAAATCTGTATCTTGATCAATAGTAGAAGAGCCAGATGAGTTATTGCTCATGTTATTGTTCATTGATAAGTTGCTGATTGAATTATTATTATTTATCATTGTTGACAGAGATGTTGAAGATGATGGATGTGAATTTAAGAAAGAAGACAGTCTTGGAATAGAATTATTGGACGTTCTTTTCAATGGTGTCAATCTCTGTAATGATGATAATGAATTCAAAGGAGGTAAAGTGTTCTTGTTGTTTGCATTAGGAGTTCCGGAATTGCTGCCGGAGTTACCAAAGCCATTCGTAAAACTTCCTATGCTAGTACTAGAAGAATTGTTATTAGAACCTAAGGATTTCAAAGATGATGAAGAGTTTGTACGGGATGACAAATTAGAGTTGATATTCGAAGGAGGAACCAATTCTTGGAAGTAATTCGACAAAGATGGAGTTGATTTGACTGATTGGAAACTCTTCTTTAAGATAGGTGGAGATGTTGAATGTATTGATGATGAAGACTGAGTTTGTGTTGGTGAATGAGGGAGTGATTGGATATGTTGGGGTAATTGCTGCTGCTGCTGTTGTTGCATTGCTTGATATGCTACTTGGATTTGATGTCCCTGTGGTGGGAATGGATATCCTATGACTGATGAACCTTGTGGGATAATATAAATTGGAACAGGTTGAGGATAAATGGGCTGACCATTCAAATCGTAACCGATAGGCATCATGACTCCTTGTGGTTGAATTAAACCGTCCTTGGAAGCAAGTTGAACTTGGGTTGGAGTTCCATTAAGATTGACAGTGACTCCGTCCATCATTTGAGTTTCACCATTTGGATTACCATTATTATTCTTTGATTTTCTTGGTTTTCTTATAGTTGGATTAGTATGAATTCTAGTATGTCTAGTCAACTCGTCTGATCTTGAGAATCTCTTAGAACAACCTGGGAAAGTACAACGATGTGGTCTTTCTCCGGTATGTGTTCTGATATGTCTTGTTTGGTGTTCTAATCTATGAAAAGCTCTGTTACAGAGAGGACATTTGTATGGTCTGTCTAAATCCTTCTTTTCTTGCTCCGATAATGACTCTGATTGAACTTGAGGAGCCGAGTCTGGAATAGTGACAGTGGCAATAGCAGGCTGCATTGCTGAAGGTTCAAGTACAGGAGAAGACATTGAGTATGTACTATCTGATTATATTTGTGGTTAATGTAGTTCTAATGTCTCTGGAAAGTTGTGTATTTGAGAGATTATTTTGCAAAATTTGAATAGTGCGGATATTGGGTGGCCTTTCTTTTTTTTCCTTCTTCTTCGTTCCTTCAAAATTGATAAATTAGCTTTGAGATGGGGGAAACTATAGGAGATACAGTGAGTTTGAAAATAAGTCGGCGAATAGGAAGGGATGCAACGATGAAGTACGCTACTTGGTGTGGTGGGGCAAAAAAAGTATAGGAATACTACGGGAAGGTGGGAATAGAGAGTGTTTATAAGCGTCCGGAGCAGGTGGGAGTTCCATGGGATGTGGTTTGTGATGCGATAATGTCAGGGTGTGCGTCACCCAGGAGTTTTTCCGGGAGGGCGCGAGAAGAGCGCAGGGGAAAAGAAACGAGCGGCGGAAAGTGGGACTGGAAGTGGGATAGGAAGTGGGACTCATCTGGGGCGACGCGTCGGTTTGGGTTCTGCCGTGGGTCGACGCGTCGCCGTGCGGAGGTGCTGGGTGGGGATATTATTAATATTCATTGCTTACACCAGTACACCACATTTATTACTTTTCTATAAATACGCGATA
>JAJLXB010000037.1:0-78171 GCA_030571015.1 Ogataea sp. yHMJ1
ATGGTGTAAAGTAAAATTTTATGGTGTAAACACTGCCCAAAAGTATGTGTAATACTCAATTCTATGGTGTAAAGTCCTTGATCTACGGTGTAAACTCATTTCGCGAAAGAAAAACAAAAAATTCGACACCATCAATATACCCTTAAAATTGTCTTTTTATGGTCATAACCACTGTTCAATTACAAGTGAACAGATTAAGATACAAATCTATTGGAAGCCCTGGTCTCTGTGATTCTAATGATGTAATTTTATGTCCAAAGAGTGAGAATTGAGCTCAGGAGCGTCTATGGTGTAAACTCAAAAAAAGTTTTACACCATAACCCAATATTTACGGTGTAAAGCGCGAATTAAATATGGAGCGGTGTAAAATTTAGTAAAAGTATGGTGGTGTGTGAACAAATAACTTGTATTGTAATCAAATAATTAATGAAATAAAAGACATAGTGTATATACACGGATCTATTCAGAGAATATTAATAATACTATTGTAGAACTCTCGTCCAAGCATCATGCACATAAGCGAGACAAGAAAATCCCCTCACTTACTTTCCATCAATGACCGTCTTCTCGTACTTCATGCCCTCCGTAAAAACATCAGTGATATCAACAAGTCCCGTCTCAGCAACGTAACTGGTCCAGTGGTCTATAAGATCGGAGAGAACATCAGGGAACACCTCAGCCAAGTCTTCGGTCTCCCCAAGATCGGCCTTCAGATCAAAGAGCTGCCACTTCTCAGGACCAACTGGCTTTGGAATGTACAAAGCCTTATAGTTGCCCTTTCTGATTGCTCGTTGGGCAAAAAGCTCCCATCCAATGACCTTCTCCTCACCGTGGACGTAATCTGTGTTGCCCTTCAAATAGTCTACCCAACTGTCTCCTCTTGGCTTGACAACTTTGCGTCCTTGGAATTCTGGGTATGGATGCTTGATGCCAGTAATATCAAGAATAGTAGGTAAGATATCCATCACAGTGATGAACCCAGGCTTGATATTCCCCTCATCTTCTTCCTTGATCAAAAACGGAGCTGATACAATCAATGGACAGCGAATACCACCTTCCGAGGCCCACATCTTATACATAAAATGAGGTGCTGTAGCTGCTTGTGCCCATTGGTCCGAGTACCACACAAAGGAGTCCTTCTTGCCAATGTTGTCGATCGAGTTGTTATAGTACTTCTTCACGTTAACCTCAAACCTGACGTTCGCCACGGCCATTGCCTCCATCATCATACCTTCTGCACCGTTATCGGACATGAAGAGGATCATGGTGTTATCAAGTTCACCAGTAGACTCAAGATGGTCGACGACACGGCCAATTTGTTGGTCCAGGATGTCTACCATTGCTGCGTAAACTTCCATGATACGTGACTCGATTTTCTTCTCCTCATCAGTCAAGTCACTCCAGACTTTATCTCTCTGTGTTTCGACAACATGAGGCTCAATGCCGTCTGGAATTATCCCCAATTCAAAGGCTCTCTTGAGTCTCTGTTCACGGAGCTTAGCTGGCCCTTCATCGTAGACACCTCTATACTTCTCAATGATCTCGCTTGGAGCTTGGTACGGCCAATGTGGAGCAACATGGGTCAGTAACCCCAGAAATGGCTTATCTCCTCTCTTCTCCTTGTCCGAGATTTGCTCAATGAACTTATCAGTGTACGTCACAGTCGTGTAAAAGTCGTCTGGGAGCTCAGTATCTGGATCCAAGGCCTTACCATCCTCTTGATAGATGGGTTTCTGGAAATCAATGTAGTCACCATCCTCCTTCTTCGGGAAGTATTTGTAGTGATTACCTGCACCAGCCAGCAGACCATATGATCTGTCAAAGCCTCTGGCTGAGGGCCAGTACTCTGGATATAGGCCCAAGTGCCACTTTCCTGACAGGCAGGTATAGTATCCGTGTTCCTTCAGGATCTCTGAGAGCGCAGCGACGCGAAAGTTGAGGTATCCTTCGTACCCTGGCTTACCACCGAGCCTCTCCGGTACATTTCTGGCAAACTCAGCCATCTGACCCAGTCCCGCGATGTGGTTATCGGTTCCAGAGAGAAGCATTGATCTTGTTGGTGAGCATGCTGAAGCAGTGTGGAAGTCGGTGAATCTGAGGCCCCTCTCTGCGAGCTTCTTGAGGTTGGGAGTGTCAATCTCGCCACCAAAGGGAGTCGTATCTGTGAATCCAAGATCGTCAGCGATGATGATGAGGAAATTGGGTTGTTGTCTGGCTGTCATTGTGTGGAGAGAGCTGTGAGACATAGATAACTCCAAGGCGGACAACTTGGAGGAAATGTATATTATCTCTGACCAAGCTGGAGTTGGGCATGGCCAGGCTTATAAACACATCGGTTGAGACCCCAATTCCTGGAGTTTGATCCGATATCCGATATCCGATATCCAATGATTGGAATGGTCTACTGGAAGGTGTGGAAGTTGTGGAAGTTGTGGCTTTTGGTGTACAACTGTGGCTTTCGAGAGTGGGTTACTTTTTTTTTCTTTCTTTGGCTTGATCTTGATTGCAAATTATATGATATTTTCGCGACTTATCTCCATTTGGTTTGAGAGAATAGAATAATAATAACTACAACAATAGTAGCAAGGATGAACTCCAGGTTCGTTCAGAATATAGACTAGTATTATATTCCAGTTACGTTTTAGTGTTATTCTAATGTGTCAATCTATAAGTTGTCTCTAAGTACGTTCATTCGTATTAAGGGTAGATAATTTATTAATATTACCGTTTAATCCCAGCAATGGATCTGGAATCACAAAACTTTCAGTTATATTTATGATGAGATTGTTATAGCTTCGATTAATGATGAAGAGAACATATTAAAGCTATTCATTATATTTTATTGAAATTTTAGATAACAAGGAACTCAATAATTTTTTGTTTTTATTTATTTTTTTTGTTTTTTTCAGCTACATTAGAATTTATTAAGGGCGACTATTTAATTATCTATACTACTAATAGTTCATACTATATAGTTCAATAATCTCCTGAAAACTAATTTGGTTAAGGATATGTGTAGATTATGATGATGAGAAAAATTAAAAACCTTTCATAAGTGTGTATCAATGAAAGTAAAAATAAAAACCTTGTTTAGTAAATTGGAAAAATGAGAAGCTTTGAAATGACGAATATGATTTTGATTAAGAATGAGGTATTCTTGTCTGGGATAGCATCCGCAAGGGGCCTAGCAGCTTGAAGAGATCGGCAAATCCTTAGGTACTGGGAGGGTCGGGGCGACTAAGTCAGTATTTTGAGAATTCCGAAATTTTATTTTTTTGATTCTATATTTAATTTGAGAGAAGAACACTATTTTGTTGATTGAACTTATTTATTGGATAAAAGTTGTTAGCTTTTATAACAATTTATGGTTAATATTGGGCGTTTGTTATTTTCTCCGTCAACCACACTGCAAGTCAAGCTTTATCAGCAAAATTGGTGGTTTTTGACCAGTCGGAGTTACGTTAGTGGTGATCGGTATTTATCACGTGACATTGATTTGGAGATAACAGAGTCCGAGCGGACTCACGTGACAATCTTCTGGATTTAAGACTTCCTGGTAATCTTCACTAGTTATTGATCAAGGCTCTTTTGCTTTCATGTACTGTTGATGCATAGTAAAAGAAGTTTTTGGCAATATATAAAGTAAACCATTATGTTCTATCGTTCCATTATTTGGTTGGCAAATTCTAGCTGCTATTGAAATAAACTTTTCTCATCATCTAAAGGATATTCTTTCTTATACCTTTCTAAAAAGATTCTCCTATAAATTTGCTACACTGCCCTAAATGTCCGTTTTAGTTACAGGTGCTAACAGTTTTGTTGGCTCTAATTGCGTCGATATGTTGTTATCCAAGGGTTACACTGTTGTTGGAACAGTTAGATGTAAAGATAAGTCTGCACCATTTGTTGAAGGATTTAAAAAGAAGTATCCAGGCTCCAAAATTACGTTTGAAGTTGCTAATCTTACAGAAAAGAATACTTTCGACAAGATTTTCAAAACTTATACTGATATAAAATATGTTTTACATGTAGCCTCTCCTATTTTTGCCTTAGATTCAGTTGAGGTTGGTGTTGCTGGTATGAAGTCTCTTTTGAGTTCTATCAAAGCTTGTGCTCCTCAAATTGCCAATGTTGTTGTTACTTCATCTGGAGTTTCTATGACAAGATTTCCCATTCCTGATGGAAAGTCAGTATTTACCGATAAAGACTGGAATGACATTACCATGGAAGAGATTGAAAAAAATCCAGAGGATGTTCATACTAAATACTGTGCATGCAAGAAATTTAGTGAACAAGCTGCATGGGATTTCGTTGAACAAGAAAAACCAAACTTCCAACTCAGCACCATTTTGCCCAGTATGATTTATGGTCCCCAAGTTTTTGATTCGCTCGTTGGAGAAGAAATGAGTACAACCAATCAATCCATGAGTAGACTTGCTAAAGGTGGTGATATTCTTCCTTTCTTTATGCCTCTTATGCTGGCAGCTGATGTAAGATACATTGCTCAAGTTCATATTGCCGCATTGGAGCAAGAAGCCTTATATGGGAAGAGAGTTGTTACCGCTGTTTCTTCTACTCCAGATCAACTAATTGTTGATGTTCTTAACAAACATTTCCCAGAATTGAAGTTAGGTAAAGGTGCTCCAGGTGAATATCCCCCAGCTAACATCACTATGACTCCATCTGCATGTTTGTCTGAAGTGAAGGGTTTAGGTTACTCAAATATCGAAGAGACAATTTATGACGTATCCAAACAATACCTCACCATTAATAAGTTAATCTGAGATTATACGTATCAAAAACAAAAGAAAAACATTTTTAGTAGCTGAAGACTTCTGTCTATTTACAACTGTTTTTTTGAAAAAAAACTCAATCATAAATAATATAAAAGTTAAATTCATAATTTTATATGACAAACGGAACTCTTCTCAAAATCGCTGAAGTCGGCATCTCGCAACATCCAATCATAAATACTCTCTGTTTGGTTATCAACACCACTCTCTGATGAAAGATATAAGGGAAACATGTTATCAGTGTTTGAACCAACCACTATGTCGTCTTTCGCTTGTTGGGAAACTTCTTTACTAAAATGATGTGATACAAATGCTTTCATATCATTTTCGCTGCCTTTTCCATTAAATTCGACAGAGCCTCTCACCACTTTGCTCAAATCGTCCAATATTTTTGTCGATTCCTGAGACGAAGTAGTAAAGGAATTGGTACTATGTTTGAAAAAGGCTTCAGCGGCATGACAAAAATAAATAAAAACCCTCTGAACTATGAAGAAACTATAATCATTTTTCAAAATAACTGATCTCGAGTACATTTAAGAGTAAATTCACATACAAAAGTCGTTACTCTCTTCACATCGTTGATGCTCCGTTTTTCTATCTGTTGGTAAACTTCAAATACTTGTGGGATGAGGGAAGCGTCAAAACCTAAAAGGAATTCAAATCCAAAGCCCAAGTTACTCAATTTTAGATCAACTGTTAGATTATTTTCCTTGGAATTGTAACAACAGCTCACAATAGTGATCCAAAAAACTATTGTAATAATTCATACTAGTAGACATATCTGCGCAAAACCTTACACAACCTCCAACGGATTCATTCAATATCAAGATCGAAGATTCAGGTAAAGGAACTAATCGTGATGCCTTAGTTGCTGTAAGGACGGTAAATGGAATACAAAATATGAAGGCATCATTACATTTGTACAGTTCATCCTTATCAGAGACCAACACAACATTCATTAGCTTACCTGCATCTTGAATAATGTCGCAAACAATTCGCAATAAACTTTCATTCAGTTGCCCATTTGATTTTCCATTTTCCTGTTTCCAGGAAAAGTTAACTGAGAGATCCAGTCTATTATTGTCATCTTCAGCTTTGATGAGTCTTAGCAAGTCTCTTCTATACAGCATAATTTTGGCAAACATATAAGTTATTCTAATCAGATTTCCAACTTTTTGTTGTTCACATAAATAATCCCAACTACTAAAGGTGAAACGCAAGTCTTTTTCCGAAACAGAAAAGGGCTCCTCATACTGTAAACAATTATATAAGGACAACAATATGGCCAATTCTGCAACTGATTTCCCATCAAAGCTTGTAGCTAAGGGTAGCTCCAGTATTTCTCGACATTGGTCTAATCTCACTTCATCAATCAGGCATGGTCTACCAGTCAGTATACAAAACCATAAATGGGTCAAAGACAAATGATTCCAAATTCGAAAACTATTTATTCTATCTGGGTGAGACTTGAACCTATCACTGAGTAAATTCAGGTTCATCTCCCGGGTAATAAAGTTTATTAGACCATAACCAGAAAGTTGCCAGCCGTCAAAATAAAACTTTTTATATGATAATGATAAACTATGAGATGATAGTAACAGAACTCCTTGTAGGAAATGTTTTGATTGAGGAATCATATTTACAGAAAGACTCAAAAGCCTGTTCAGGGTTTCTAAGACATCAATGTTCCATTCAGAAACAAAGCTGTTCTTTGGAAAATGTCTGGAAGCAATCAAACAACAGACAGAAAGTAAAAGAGGTGAATCTTCGTTTATAATTGCCAATAGATCGCTAGCTTCTATATGAGATGGAAACGATGCCCATTCACCGTACTTATTTTTGAATATGTCAAGAAGACTGAGACATGTATTATAATCTAATAATCCATTGTGAAAAGGATTAAATTTCAAATGTTCTTTAGTTGTGAACTCATCAACTTCGATTTCATATCCTATTTCTCTATTAAATTTCAGCCCAGTTGCTGAGGATACAGCAGTAACATCGCGGAATGGAGATATATTGAAATATAGTGAGTCAAGTTTGCTCTGGTTATATTCACTGGATCCTTGGCTGCTAGATGTGACAGTTGACATGGGTGTTTCTGTTCGCTTGGAAATAAGGGAAGTCATTCGCTGTGATAATGATTTCAGTTCAACTTCAATTTTTGATAATGTATCATTATCGCCAATATTATCGGTAGAGGTATCTTTAACCGCCTCTGTACATTTAACACCTATTTTCTTACCTCCTGTTTTTAAAAAAGTCTGGTTGTATTTGCTGCTTTGATCAATTACAGTAAGTCCCGATATCGAGCATGGTAAAGATAAGTTCTTACATCTTAAGCAGCAAGCATTATCACTTAAGGGATAACAGCGTGTCTTTGATTTCCTACATCCATTGCATGCAACTGTCGCCTTTTTGAATAAAGACTTTCCCTTTCCTACTGACTTTGAAGTGTGAGCCTTCATTGTGTCTTAATGGTTGATTCAAATACAGATAAGGCGGAAAGTAAGCCCTTTCCCCCATATATTTGCGCCATGAAAAATAAATATGAACAGTAAATGCGAGAATATCAAGTGCATGTCACGTGATACTACTACCCATATAGTTTTGTGTATAATTTATAATTTATAATCTGTTATTTATTGTTTGTTATTTCTATATTCAAGAAAAGCCATATAAACAAAGCTATGTACTAAACACATTGATAAATGAGATTAATTTACCTTGGGATTCAAAAATGTTTGCATCAAAATGTTCACATATGCAGCACCATCTATGGTATCAACAGCGTCTATTTGTGGTAATCCCTCCCATTTAAAATTTTTCCTTCTATCAACAATTATTTGACCTAATGATAGCTTACTTTCCGTTTCCACGGCAACATCTAATCTTTTTGTAGTCATTATAGTTTCATCTATAGCATATGCAACCGCTAATGAGTCGATTAAAGCACAATAGTCACCATGTCCTCTTCTCACTAAAAAGTCCAAGACTCCAATTACAAATTTAGCTTGAGGGTTAGTGCTTTGTCTTAATGTCTCCTTTTCAGAAGGTCCTAAAGCAATGCATGGCTGACAGAATATATCCATACCAATAGCTGTTAAATTAAATTGAGCTTTAAAAACTAAATCAGCAGCTTCAGGATCAACATAGATATTCCATTCACTTACCGGATTATCACCTGTTGCATGTAAAGCTTCAACTGAATTGAAACCGAAAGATCCTCCAATAATAATAACTTTAGAAATCTTTTTTGGCAGCTTGGAATCCTTCAATAGTGCCAGTGCTAAGTTTGTCAAAGGCCCTAGAGCAATGAAAGTTATATCATTTGCATACTTGTTGACAGTATCCACAATCAGATCGGCAGCGTAGTGGAGCTTTGGTGATACACCTTCCCATCCACTTGACTCCAACTCAGGCATATCAAGATCAGCAAGGCCATCGCTTCCATGAAAGAATGGATCTCTTGGATAAGGGCGAGCTATAGGCTTTTCAGGACCTTGTCCTAGCGTGATGTCTTTTTCTCCTATCATAGACAAGAGCTTTCTAGCATTTCTAGTACATTCAGAAGCAAGCAAATTCCCTGAAACAGTGGTAACAGCTTTCACATCCAGTTTGTGTGACCCAAAGGCCAACATAATTGCAGATGAATCATCTATACCAGGATCACAGTCAATGATGACTTTTCTTTGAGTTATATCATCAGTCGTCATGATGAGAAAACTTAAATATCAAGCAGTAGATTTTTCTAAGAGTTAGGGGAACAGTCGGTGCTTACTGCCATTCTCTGAAACAGCACTTGAATGTGTGCCTAGCAGTATATATATGTATATATATATGTGTGTGTTAATACATAAAGGGAAAGAATTGTCAAAACTATCATAATTAAGATCCCTATTGTCGCAAAAGGCGAGCCGATCTCTACTTTTCCCATCCCGTCGGAAGTGTCCACCGAGTTAGGCAATTGTGCCATCGGAAGAGACTTCATTTACTTTTGCAGGAAGAAGGGGAGAGTTATTGTAAGTGTCTTCATGTAATTTGGTATTTATCTTATCTAAAGCTCACAAGATCGTTATTGATAAGATGGTATGAATTTTGTGTAAGTAACTATATAATTAGCACTCATTTTCCCTTTTTCATATGTACATATAATCAATTTTGCTTTCCTTCAAGCAAACTATTGAGCATCTTATTAAGTCAAATATATACCTAAAGATGTCCAAAAGAGCTCTTATGAACTTGGTTCCAGTTATTACTGCAGCTGTGAACGGTTGTACCATGGGTGTAGATCAATCCATGATGACTAACTTGAACATTATTGACCAGTATACCGAATATTTTAACTTAGACGCTAATCTAGAAGGTCTGTTTTCAGCTGCTATTAATATCGGTTCAGTTCTAGGTGGATTTTTTGCTTCACAATTGATCGATATAAAAAAAGTTGGTAGAAAAGGAGGTATTGCCATTAGTTGTCTTATAACTTTTGTCGGTGTTGCCTTACAAACTGCAGCTCAAAACAGAGCTATGTTTTTGGTTGGAAGAATTTTAATTGGAATAGCTGTTACTGTCAATGCAGTTGCCGCACCAACCTACGTAGCAGAAATGGCCAAGCCTGAGCAAAGAGGTTGGTTAGTTGGTGTCTATATGGCAGTTTGGTATTTGGCTGCCATTATAACTACTGGTATCTCCTTGGGAACTTATACTAATCCTGGCTCTTGGGCCTGGAGAGGAATTTCCCTATGGCAGATTACACCTTCTGTCCTTGCTTTACCTCTTCTTCCATTAATTCCAGAAACTCCTAGATTTTTAATTCACACCAATCAAGAAGAATCTGCAATGGATGTTTTGGTTAAATACCATGGTAATGGTGAAATGACTAAATTTGTTGTTGCCGAGTTTGAAGAAATTAAAGAAGTGTTAAGATATGAAGAAGAAGCCAAAATTGGCTGGCTCGACATGTTACAGACTAAGGGTAACAGAAGAAGAATGTGGATCATTTTCTGGATGGGTGTCTTTTCTCAACTTTGTGGATCAAATATTGTAGGTACTTACTTAGGTCTCTTTTTAGAGAACGCAGGAATAACTGCTACAAGGAAACAAATTATAATCAACTTGACAATTCAAATTGTCAACTTTGTTGCAGCTGTTGCTGGTTCTTGGTTAACAGAAGGTCTGGGTCGTGTTTCTATTTTATTATGGACCACAATCCTTATGGCTGTTTGCTTGTTTTTGATGGGTGGTCTTCAAAATCTTTATGGAGGTGGTGATAACGCTAATGGTACTAATGCTTTGATTTTCTTAGTTTATTTGTTCTCTGCTACTTATGCTTTTGGCTTTACACCTCTTTGTGTTTCCTACCCAGTTGAGGTTGTTAATTTTGCTATCAGAACAAAAGGTATGGCATTTTCACAAATCATTACATTTGCTTTTGGTTTCTTTAATCAATATGTTATTCCTATTGCATTGGATGCTATCTCTTGGAAGTTCTATATGATCAACGGTTGTTACAACGTTTTCCAAGCCGCCATTATTTATTTTACTTTTATTGAGACCAAGGGCCTTGCTTTAGAAGAGATTGATGAAATCTTTGATGGTGTTTTGCATACCTCGGTTAGAATTGGAGACGCTCGTGAATTGCAAAAAGTGCAAAGCGAAGAAGCTGGTGCAACTGTAGAATACGTTATAAACTCTGATTCTAAATCGGAGAACTAAATACTTAAAGTTATTATTTTCTTTTCTTTTTTACTTTTTTTCTAATATTTTTCTTCAATCATTCAACTATTATTTTGAACTCTTAATTTTTATATAGATATACGGTTTGCTATATATGACTATCAATCCACTGAATTACTTCAACTTTTGGATTAATAAAAGCCAAATTGGTATAACATGAGTACTTTAGCAGTATAACTAACCTAGTCTGCAAGAATAATTTTTTATTTTGAAACACAATACTATCGATATATACATTACATACAACATTTCCTATCGTTCTCCTCGTTGTCATATCCTAACTGACCATTAGCACTACCCAAAGCCTCATAGTTAAACAAAAGTCTTCCAATGAATGCTCCAATAATACAACTGATTATAATCCATCCGTTATAGTACATAAACAATAACATGATGATGTAACTCAAAGTCCACTGAGCTGTGAATATGAGTGTTCTACATAAGTGGTCAAATAATGTTGGGTAGACAAGGGAAGGATCTTGGTTTTTTCTTAAAATATTCCCATACCATGAGTGTGATAAAACGTCTAAAATAGGTAAGATGCCATCTACTATGTATCCCTTATTAGATGTTTCAGCAGAAGTTTCTGTCAAAGATGACGCATTTGATGCTGATTGACTAGACATACCTCCCACCTTTCTTCTTCTGATTAATGCAGCATCATATTCACGTCCTACTCTATGAAGCCACTGAGCTGAAATAACTAAAAAGGCACAACCAACACAAGAACCAATAAACATACTGTGGCTTGTATTATGCCATGATCTTGCAATAAAACACGAATCCACAGTGTACCAATTCCAAAGCATTGAAATTTTACAAGCATTAGCTGTTGAAGAAGATGATGACATATCCATGATGACAAAGATTAGTTTAAATGTAGGATATATAACAATTTCTGGTTTCTCTTTACTATCTACCTTGATTTTACGTTTTACAGCAGGACAAAAGATGACATGCCCGATAAATGGGCATATATGTATATATATACATATATGCCATGCATGTATCTCCGTTTATTTCAAAGCAGAGCATGGAGATAATATGAGCAAATTATGTACATAGTACACTTTAAAAGTTATCAATTTAAAAGTTAATAAACAGCAAACATATAAACTTGTATACTCATAGTGAGCCCATATATATATGAAGACCCATATTTATATATTGCTCATCTTGGCTCCCTCGCTATTTGCTCATAATGAGTATATTGAAACTCCTAATTATTTACTTATTTTCTTCATCACTGGCTCACTTACTCGTTTGTCTACTCATTCTCGACCAATCAGTTATCCACTTACATACTTGTTAATAATTGTTTAGGCCATAATCTATTAATGACCACTACACGTAAATAGCGAAAAATAGCGCACCCACTTTACGCTTCTTCCAACCTCTCCAATCTCACCTAATCGGAATCTCAAATGAGATAGAGACTATTAAATATCATTGAGATGCCGCATATATTTGACGAAAGATTTGGAGGCAAATATACATTCATATTCTAATCATTTTATTCAATCAATATAGGAAATCGCTTGCCTACCAATCATTAATTTACAAATTGACGGCTTGATGCGAAATCTTAGGTTTCAAAGATATTGCCAAAGCATTGTAGATTAATAAGACTGTTTGTATTTGAGTTCTGCTCCATTTAAAATCTGATCTAGTACTAATCGTTTAAGCTTTGAAATAGTAAATTAAAATGCATGGCGTTGGGAGAAGTTGCTCCATATCTTGTAATAATTCTTAAGATTTAATTTAAATAATAAAAAATGAAAATCTTAATCTTGTTTTTATAGTCAGAATTATGTAGACTCTGAAACTGTATGTTCTAGCTTACAAACTAAGTATACAATACAGTATCTAAGAAATTTAAAGAGGATTTACAGAAGGGACTCTAGAGTATTGAGTTTATAGATATAAAATAGACTTATAATACAACACCGAAAGTGTCGCATTTATCCCTTTGGAAAACTAACTAAACTAAATGCAGTGAAACACTGTATATTTGAGAAGCAAATGCAATTTTTTACTATTTGGGGTCAATTATATCTACATAAGCTGACATTTTTCTTAAAAGTTCAGTTAAATGGGCTTGTATAGATGAGTTAACAGACAACTACCGTAAAGATTTAGGTTGAAGAAGGAGAGCCGCACACTGAAATTGAAGTGGGGCATTTTTTCTCTCATATAAACTCCCGATTGGGAAGTTCGATGAAGAGATAAAGCAAGATAGAGGGAGATAAGTGAGTACCTCTTTTTTGATATGGCTTGCCTCTCTGTTGCAGGGTCTTCTTTGCTAATTGCCTTGTACTTCTTACAACAGACAGTGTATATCAATTGAATTGCCTTAACCATTGTTATTCAATTGCCAAATGAAGCTGACTGCCTTATATAATATTTTTGCAGCATTAGCTTGTGTGCAGGCCACACCATTTAATATTTTCCCCGAAGAAGTTCTTTCAGCTCAGGGTTTAACACTGGATGAACAAATAACAGAAAAACCTACTTTGAACCAATTGTGGGGAGAAGACTGGCCCTTTACTGGTATTTCCACATTTGCCCATATGAATCACTCCAAGTGTTTACTGAATCCAGAATTAAAGTACGATATTGGAATAATTGGAGTTCCATTTGATACAGCAACCACTTATAGATCGGGTGCAAGATTTGGTCCCAAAGCTATAAGACAAGCTTCACAAAGACAGACGTTCTTAAGAGGTTTTAATCATCGTGCAAAATTCAATCCCTATCAGTCATGGGCTAATTTCATGGATTGTGGTGATATTCCTATCACTCCAATGGACAATGAATTAGGTCTCGAACAAATGACCAAAGCCTTCCAAGAATTATTATTCAGAAGAAAATCCTGTGATGATAATTCTCATCCTCCAAGATACATTGCATTAGGTGGTGATCATAGTGTCTTGTTACCTCATGTTAGAGCATTGCATGAATTATATGGAAAAATTGCTATCATTCATTTTGATGCTCATTTAGATTCTTGGAAGCCTTCCAAGTACCCTAGTTTCTGGTCCTCTCCACAATCCAAATTTACACACGGCTCAATGTTGTGGATGGCTAATGAAGAAGGTCTTATTAGTGATGACTACAATGTCCATATTGGACTGCGTACCAGATTGTCAGGAACTGATTTTGAAGATTATGATGATGATACAGAGCAAGGATGGATTCAAATTGAAGCTGATGACGTCTGGTTGAACGGTGGAATGGAGGCAATTGTTACCAAAGTTTTGAAAAGAATTCCAAAAGATTTCCCTGTTTATATATCAGTAGATATTGACTGTTTGGATCCAGGATTTGCTCCTGGAACAGGAACCATTGAACCTGGTGGATTATTACCAAGAGAACTTATTTACTTATTAAGAAAGCTTGAAACTCTGAATTTGGTTGGTGCTGATATAGTAGAAGTTAGTCCTGCATTTGATCACGCAGAAGTTACAGCTACCAATGCAGCTCAGGTTGTTTTCGAGTTGTTAACTAGTATGGTTAAAAAGGGTAAACCCCTTCCAATCAAAGAAGATTCGTTGTCTTTGCTTAATTGACTTTTAAGTTAAGTGTTGAAAATGATCAGGAAAACGAAAAAGAAAGAATATCAGGTAAAGTAATAGTTCTTTTATTGTGTTTGATATCGAAATAAACAAAAATCTCCCAGGGAATTGAGAAAATGTACCACAAACAAAAAAATAAAAATAGATACATAAAATATAATTAATAAATAAAAATAGATTAACAAATAAAATAAAAAAGCAAATATTTGGCTTTAATAAGCTCCTCAGTGATCCTTCATACCTAATACAAAACTTGAAAAATATTTAATGGAAGCATAGATTTCCTTACCAACAGGAACAATATATTTAGGAGGAAGTAAGAATCCATGTGATCCTGAGTCCCTCAGTTTCAATACAAATGCCCAATAAGCTCTATTATGATACATGTAATCCAATGCAGCTCCAGCTCCCAGGCCAGGCAACAAATCGGCTCCTCTGTCTTCACAAGCACTCAAAACACCATAGTTCTTACCACTTTGTAGTCTAATTGATTTAGATAATCCATATGCTAATTCTAATAAGTTTTCTTCATCTCTTGGTAGTTCAGTACAGGAATAGGCATAGGGATACAAAATTTCTTCAGAGTAAGAGTGTAAATCAATGTATCCATAAATTGGATGCTTATGTTTGTTGTTGTTCAAATATTTGTTCCACATATCGCTCTCTAAGCACTCAAATGGAGACTCACCAGGATAATTTTCTCCGCAAGGAGAATCATCAGATTTTTGAAATTGGAAATCAAACGAGTGGTCAATATCAATACCAAAACATTTGTAATTGTATGTTTCTTGTCTATTCTTTCTCCATAATCTATTAGTTGTCCAAGTATAATCGTATCCATCAGGATTCATAACTGGCAAAAATATAAAGTCAAGTTCCTTTAAAAATTTTATAGCTTTTGGTTTACCCTTCTCATAATCTTGAAGAAGCTTGTATAAAACAAAGCAGGTTGAAGAAATACTAACCCATTCCCTTGCATGCAAGCCGCCAGTAATGACTACTGTTTTGGAACTGTGGTCAGGCTCCTTGATGGAACTAGATAATCTAATAGCTTTGATATCTCTTCCCTCATATGTTTGACCAATCCATTCAAGTTCCAACATGTCTGGATAAGTATCGACCAAGACATCAAACCAAGTGTAAATTGTATTTAGATTACGATACTGTTTGAAAAAAAGGTCGACCATATTCATATCCACTTCTCCTTGAGAATCTTTAAAATCCATTATTGTTAAAAGCTCATTATTAGAATTCTTAGAGTCAATGATTAAACTCAATTCATCCTTTTCATCTTCTGTTTGTAATATTCTTGGATAAGTTTCTAAAACAGCTTGAGGCAGATCAGATATCATAAAGTTCATACGATATTTGTCCTGTAAGTCAATAGATTTGTTCTTAGAAAATAGTACTTCAAGTAACTGCAGAGAAGTCTTGAAATCTATTTGAATATCAACAAATTTGTGATATTTTGAAATTTCCCATATATTGATTTTCATTTCATTAAATGTAGAAAGCAACAATTTTCTAATATCTTCAGTTTCCCAGTTGATTCTAATGACGTATTGGTCTATATAGTCGGCTAAGTTGATAGGTATCTCTTCCTGACTCATCTCCGTATAGTGTTTCATTTTCTCTTCTCCTTCATTCTCAGAGGAATAAACCACCTGGCCAGTTTTAACTGAGTTAAACATATCAAGCAGCTCATCCACAGCTTTTTGTAATCTTGAGTCTTCATATTGGAAAGTGCCCTCCTCTTTTTCTGTCAGCTTCATTTGACCTGCATTATCCTCAACAGAATTTTTATCAACCCATTCTAAAACAGGATCCTTACTCAATTGAAGCGGCTTCATCAAAAGTGCCTTGAAATTGTCGAGCTCTAATTGGAAGCTCCAGACCAATGAACTTAGAAAAAGACAAGAAAACAATATACTTGTTGTTCTCATGATGTTCTTGCTTTATGGGTCACAGATTTGCGTCTTTTATAAATAGGTAGAAAACTAAATTCAAAATCAAAGTGTCTATTTTTACCTGTGCTTTAGGGTTTATATGTATTAACTTTGGGTATATGTGTTTTTGACAAAATCTATATTTATGTTTGCAGGCTGTTAATAAAGAAAGCAATGACAACAGTGGGGAGGCCCAAAACAAGTAGTCTGATTAAAGATTGATCAAAAATGCGGGTTAAAGGTCAATACTCCCTATGCACTGTGACAAATTTTAGCAATCCTGATACTTCGGTTGGTCTGCGACTTATCACTGTTAGTGATGCTGCCTGCTGATAAGGTTGAATTGCTGAAAAGAAAGGATTAGGAAATGCATCCACTTTAGCGTGTCACGTGCGCGTATCCCTGTGGATTAGTAAAGTGGTATTAGTCGCATGCTATTCAATTCATCAATAAATATTCATTATGTATATACAAATATATATATGGTCATTGCCTATCGAATGATGGCACAAGGTTTATCATTTTTTATTCGAGTCTAAAGAATCAAAATCAAACAGTTTAATGGCATATGGATCATAATCGCTTTGCTTTTGGGATTTGGTGGATTTCGATTGCTCTTCCAATTTCTTTGGTTTTACAGTCTTTATCTTGCTTTTATTTTTCTTTGTCTCTTCAGTGACATATCCATAATCTGCCGGAAGAGACCAATTAACATTCCTTGCCAGTGTATGTAGTCTTGGATCATAGTGGGAATTTGGCCTGTTCAGGAAATAAATCTTAAACAGTTCAAAAGCTTCAGTGAATTTGTCAGTTTCTGTAAGGTTCAAAATAATGTCGACATAGGTTCTGGGTTTCAATGCTTTTTTTATTCTGATCTTGTTTTGCAGTAAAAAGGTAATTATTGAATCTGAAAACACTCTTTTCTCTCCCAACGTTAAAATCAAACCAGTTGTTGAATCGTTTTCGTTTTCAATACCGGTTTTGAGGGTTTCGGCATTGTTAACATTTAAAGTATTTGAAATTATTTGATTTAGGGCATTTGCCATTGCTTCATCAACTTGATTTACTGTTAATATTCTTGATTCTATTAAATCTTCCAAAAATTGCTCAAAAAGTTTTGGGTCTTCGGAGTAATGTGAGATAAAGAACTTAAGAAATTGTAATACAATCTCATTAGTTGCATACCAAAAGAACTCAGCATTACGCTTTGGTTCAAATGAAAACAATGTAAATAACTCCAAAGCTTGTTTCAAGTTCATTTGTGTATTTTTAGGATTTAATATGAATCCATAAATTGGAATTAGTTTATGACAAGACATCTTCTTGGTAAAATCAGTCCTTAATTCTGTAGTTCTTTCATACAAAGCTGGAGATACTAAATAATTGAAATCAAAAGCCATTTCCTCTATTTCCTTTGCATCCTTCGGACTAATTTGTGATGAAACTTCTCCATTTAAAATAAACGACGCTATGCCTAAAGTTTCTAATACAGGCATATTTCCACTTTGGTATAATTTAGTATAGATCAAATATGCCATGTCTTTGTGTTCACCTTCTATACGATTTTGATTTAAGTAGTATTCGAGGAAATAAATATGTAAAAGTCTTTTGAATAAAATTGAATATTTTAAAGATGAAACTTTAAATCTTGAACAATAATATTCATCAGTGATAGTGAAAAATTCAAAAATTTGTTTCATATCAATTTTTTGATTATATTTAAACGATTTGAAATATCTTTTATAAGCATCTCCAGATAAAACATCACCCATTGAGAAGTTAAAAGCCTCGTCTATATCATGATTTGAGCAAGTTTCCAAACCTCCTGATAAATATTTCATTGTTTGTATTTTGGTTTGCAGAACAGCAATCATCTTATAGGTAAAGACTCTGGAGGTTTGGAGGTATGACCCAAAATGTGACACTTGGTAGATAGCCTTCATCAATAAATCCTTGGGGAATTGGAAACAAAGAATTTGTAATTGTTCAGCATCCATAGGAGCGTGGAGAAATGAAGGAACATCTAGTCTATTCCTACTTGGTGTTTTTGAAATGAATCTATTTGTTAGTTCAACTGAGTTAGTTCTTTTACCTAAAAGATAAATTGCTATTGTGTCTTTATTGTAAAAAAGACCTTTTTCAAAAGATTGATTTTTAATGAGTGATTCTTGTAAGCACATTCCTGATTCCATAGCTTCCAAGAAAAATCGTATAAACTCATTTTGTGGTATTTTGTCAAATAAGTCATTAGATAGCTGTTGATTTAAACCATATAATCTTCTTGGAACTTTAGCTGGCAATATACTAAAGATATTTTTGACATCTTTATATGATGTAGCTTTGGATAACTGCCTTAGTTCTTCTTTGCTTGGTGTAAATTTTTCCCCTACTAATTTATCATTTTTCATATCTTCATTGAATGTCACTTTTTTTTTATCTTTCAATTCTTTCAAATATTTAAAAACACCCTCTAGTTCTTGTTTATTAAACTTGTCACCTTTGGAATCCTTGACAAACTTCTCAAACTTATTTTGAATTTCTGAAGAAAGCTCTTGATCGATAAACAAATCATTGCTACCCAAACCTAGAGATCTTCTATCTGATCTTTTTGTCCTCTTACCCTGATTTTTTTTCGCTTTTACTGTCCTTGGCAGCTGATTAACACTCTCCAAAACGGCAGAAGGACTTGTATTTGCACTTTCAACACTGTAACTTCTTACACACTGTATACTGCTTGTAATTGATTGGAAAGAGGAGGAGTTCAATTGATTACGATCATGAGGTTGACACTTATTATATGGACATGAGATTTTTAAACTGGTGAGTTTGCGAGAGGAGAATATACCCCTAGGTATCACTCGACATTTGGATGGCAACATAGGTCAAAAAAAGATAATGTGCTACTATGCTCAAATATCCAACATATACCCAAGCTTTGGTCACCAATTTGCCAATGTACTACGTTATTTACTTGAAGATGAGTGTCAAAAACCTAAGCACTTTTATGTTAGCGACCGCGGGGCGATAAATAAATAAAAAATTGTTACCCTATTAAGAGCAGATCATGACACTCAGGGATGTTGCGATGGATATGCATTGGATGTTCTTTTAGGCTCATTCCAGGAGACTAAATGACACTAGAACTAAAGGACTATAAAAAAAAGGTATGTATTCTATACAAACTCTGTATATATTATGGAATGATGTAAAAGAAATTTTTATATATATATATATGAAGTGGTTTGAATTTATAATATTGAAATTATCAACTGTTTTAATTGACTTTCTTGGTAGGTAATTTCTTTGATCTAAATGTATTATCGATTAATAAATGAATAAACTTATTGATAGTAAAAGTCAAAGTACCCAAGGATGCAATAAAGAAGAAGATGATTAATCTTTTTTCCGTTGATACATTCAAGAAAGGATATGGGAACATTGAGGTTTCATCCATTAATAAGTACAAATAAAACCAATATAATATAGCCAAGATATAACAAATAACAAAGACTATAGTTGTTGACAATTTTGAAATTGGAATAAAAGAATTATAATCTATAAATAAAGAGACTGAGGGAAATAGATGTAAAAAGATATCATAAATCAAAGGTATTCTATGAGTCTCGGAGGATAATATAAGCTTTTCAGCAAATAGTTTCAACATCCAATAAACGGTTGTTACAACACAATCTAGAGATAAAACAATGGTATGATATGTATGAAGGAAGTTTCTGAATTTCGAATTTAAATTATTAAAATATAATTCATTAAATATGTTTAAGATATAATAAAACATAGTGAGAATTAATGAAATATTAGTTAAGAATTGAAAATGACCAGCTTTCTCCAAACTTGGGGGTAATGTGATGGAAAATAACCAATTTAAAGCTAATAATCCTGTTAAAAGGAAGGTACAAGATAGAGAGATGGAAACATAATTGATTTTCCTTACTAAGGATGGATCGGCTGGCATTATTAAATAAGCAAGTTGATATTATAGTAGACAACTGTGCAATTCAGGATAAAATAAAACCAAATCAGTAAATAGGATATTTAATTACTGAGTTTAATTTAGTTAAATAAGCAAGAAATAAACTATATATATAATTACATACCTAATTCATTTCATGTGTCTATAGCAAGCAATATTATAGATTAGCTCAAATAAAGCAGAGGGGTAAACAGACTAAAAACACATAAGTAAAAAACACACAAACTAAAAGCACACAACCAAAAAATAAGACGACTAATTACCGTGCACTAAATTGAGAAAAATATCCACTCCGCTTCTCCACTTTATTTTTATTTAAATTAAACATTCACACCCCAGAAAGTCACGTCACTTTAACTATGTAAATAAATAAATAGCTGTATTCTTATAATATACAATATACTCTTTACAATATATTATATATTTGCTAACTAAATAAGGATAACTAACTCTAGTAGTATATAAACAGGATTGCTGTATTTGTCAAGTCACCTGTTTTCTAGTCTTTGTGTTTACCATTTACCTTATATCTCCACTTTATCGTACTCCACTATTTATTGTATTGTAGTATATTATTGCTCACTTATTATTGAATGATATGATATGATACTATAGTATAATATACTATATCACACGATATATAATTTATATAATATTAGTCATAGAGTGTGTACACTGTGAGTGTTCATAAAACATCAAGTAAACGTATTACTGAATACACCGAAATGACCGGCTTTGGTTCATAAGGGATAACTACCCAAGTAATGATCTTCCAACCAATCTAATTACTTCAACTCAAATTGACCTGAATTTTATCCCTCTTTACCTAGTTAAGACACAACCCACTTCCCACTTAAATCTTAGCATCGTGACTGACTTCCCCTTTATTTCTTTTGCTTCTCTATTGTATATTTGAATTGTTTCTTTTATATTCTCAACTTACTTAAGCTAAGCTTCAATTATGTAATTGATCTCCCCAAATTCAATTGCTCTCTTGTGGCTGCTTGACCAATCCCATTTATTGTTCTTATAATTATTGTTGATATAATTCTCAAAGGACTCTATATAAACTGTTCCATATCCCGTCCCCCCGCTTTAATTCGTGAAACCCTTTTTATAACATCTTCAGTCTTTTTTTCCCTTCTATAAGCACTGCTCTTTAATTTTAATTGTCTAAGTTATGGTAATACTCTGTTAACTAACTCAACTCAGCCAATTAATTTGTAGATCGTCTTGTAATATAACGAACTTATCATATCAATATCAATATCGTTATCATTTTTGACATATAATCCTTTGTTTATTTGTCCCAACCCCAGCCTCGTTCAATTGAAATATCATTAGATATATATTTTTTCAAATCATGGGTAGAAGAAAGTCATCTGTATCAGCTCACGCTAATGAAAAACCACAACATTTGGATCATTTAACCCCATGTCCTGTTCGTCGTTCATCTGTTATCTCAAACATTTCAATGTCTGATGATGATGATGATTTACAAATGGATACTTCAAACATTAATCCCGATTCAATGAATCAAGACAATGATTTAAAGAAAACTATTTCTTCTAAGATGGTTATTACTGAGCCTTCGGTTAAAAAATTTGATGATTTAAATTCTTTTGAACAATTTATTAAAGATGAAACTTGGGATAATGATTATGATTATTATCATGTTCAAGTTAGTTATTTACCACCATTTATTCTTTCTGAAATTCATAATAATTTGGAAAAAATTAAACCAACTATGAATTCAAGATCTAAAAAATTTGTTAGACATTTGAATCATCATATTAAAAGACATTTAATTCAAGAAATTAATTATAATTCAGGTGTTGATTATAAATTTGATAAACCTGAAGTTGAACATTTGAACGATGGTAGAATTATTTTCCATTTCAAAGATTATTCAAATCATGGTTTTAATGAAAATGAATATGATTCAATCAAGAGAACTCATTGGAAAATTGATTTAAATATTGAAACAAACCCGGAAAATCCTTATGTTAATGTTGATTTGAAATCATTACCGGTTTTTGATTAATTCAAATCAAATCTAAATTCATTAGATTAGATTAATATAAGTTTTTTCCCCTCTCCTTTCTAAATACGGGTTTATTCAATATTATCAATTTTATCAAATGAAAAATGAAAAAAATGAAAAAAAAATATCATATCCACGGAAGTTATCCAGAAAACTTTCCAAAAACAAAATCAATCGATCAAACTGAATTAATGTTTCTTATCTTATCTTATCTTATCTTATTTGACTACTACTTATTTTACTTGTTATATAAACTTATATTATCTAAATATCTCTTACGACTTAATGAATTAACGAATGAACCCATGATAAACCCAGTTTCAATACCCAGTGATAGTGGATCTTCCCAAAGTATAATATAATCTGCATGTATTAAATATATCGGCTAGCTGATCGGCTGACCAATAGGATCAATCCTCGAGGATTTTAAGCAACTTAAGACGCCTCCGATATAATAAAAAGATCAATAATGTACTTCGATATACAATAATAGCGACGCGATAAGGATTAATTAGGCAACAATTAGCACCCTTTGCCCATTCATATTATGTCTTTCCAAAAACTTCATCAGGAACAGTTAAATGTCAAATAAATCAAGCAAAATTATATAGTCTTCAGTGTGGATGAAAGTTCTTCACTTTGTTTGCTATATATTATGTGGAAATATATATAATATTAGTTTTGTGTTGTGGTAGTGAAAGGACATATTAAAGATAATAACTACTATTTAAGAGATGACTCCAGTCTAGTAAATGAATATATACTTGTAACTATAGTGGCCTTTCTAAACATTTACATATAGCTAGCCATATTGGACTCTAGATAGTAGCTGGAACGACCGTTAACGGGATAATAGAGCGATACAATAGAATGACCAGGACATATATATCACTATCAATATATACGTATACGTATATACTCTCCATAAACACTATGCTGCCAAGAGGTCAACCTCAAAGAGTAGCTAGTAGCCTCTAAGCAGGCAAAGTAGATAATATAATTTAGACACATTTACATAATACTACTACTGTATATCCACTATCTCATAACCGACCGAGAAACCGAGCTATGTGAGCTCTGCGTGCCTCGAGATAAGAAGACGATAAGAGAATCAAAGAGGATGTGGAATTATTTCCCCCTTTCGGATAAAAAATGGGGCAATGTTTATTGTATCGCGTATAACCTGAGCACAGCCTGGAATATTGTCACTGCTTCTTCTTCCAAAGCCCAGAGGGAAGACCTGCAAAGGGTAAAAGCGTAGGCAATAGGGTCAGGAAGCGCAGCAAACGTCCCTTGATTGCTAAGTACACGTAAGTTTATAAGGTAGAGCAATGTCATAGCCAAGACTTAGATGGGTATTAAGCAGGCGTTTTAGGGCTTCCTTTGCTTTCTTTGCTTTATTGATAATGGTAATGATAGCGGTACGAAGGAAAATGATATGATAAGATAGATATGATAATGGTTTATTCAAACCTGTCCCTTTCTACCATGATATCTTGTTAAGAGTTATATGGTCTGTATTAAGTAGAGAAGTATATAGATACAACAAAAGGTTTAAATATGTATACTGCTATATAAATTTTGTTTCACGACTATTGATCTCATTTCTTAGTTTGACATCTTCTTTTAGAGCCACAACCAATTGTTTTTGGTTATCCCACATCTAACGTTGTGCACAGCTCTCCGGCACTTTCTACCGTCTATTATCTATACCAAGAAATATACACTATTGTTTTCTGCCTTGATTATGCATTCTCTGTGTTTTCTTGAATATTACTTATCTACAAGATTTGCAAGATACCGCCACCCTGGCCATGTTCCCCCGGACGATTAAATATCTTTCGGTATATACCTATGATATATAACAACTTCATATCCACCTAAATTTCAACTGCGCTTTTCTCCTGAAAGTTTTCTTTCATCTCATCCTAGTTTATTATATTCCATTTTTCTAATACATATACCGTATACGACTACTTATAATACTATCTAGTTAGTCATGGGTGGATACGCAAATTCAGGTCTCGGATCTGCCGCTCTTATACGTCAGCAACAAAGAGATTTAAGCACATTGGCTGATGAAACTGAAACTTTTGTCACAAGTGACATGGGTTATGTCATGTTCTGTACCGTTGCTGTGATGATCTTAACTCCAGCAATTGGTTTATTTTACGCTGGTGCTTTGAAAAGAAAAAATATGATTCAAATCTTGTTTCAAAGTTATATGACAACCGCTGTCATTACTGTTCAATGGTTTTTATTCGGTTATTCCTTAGCTGTCTCTCCATCTCCTTCTTCTGTTATGGGTAACTTTGATCTCGGTGCTTTACAAAATATTTCGGCTGGTCCATTTATTTCAGGCGGTACTATCCCATCAATTATTTATTTTACCTTCTCTGTCTTCTTCCCAATCTGTACCATTCAAATCTTCATTGGTGCTATTGCCGAAAGATCTAAGCTTCTGCCTTCCTTAATAATTGGTTTCCTTTGGACTACCGTTTGTTACTGCCCATTTGCCTATGCTACTTGGTGTGGAAATGGTTGGTTATACAAATTAGGTGCATTGGATTTTGCTGGTGGAGGACCTGTCCATATCGCTTCTGGTGTTTCATCATTGGCTTATTCTTTATACATCGGTAAGAGAAGAGAATGGAAAAATCCAAAGACAGGCAAAGATTACAGAGCAGGTTCTCCAATTACTACATTTGTCGGTGTCTCTATTATCTGGTGTACTTGGTTATGTTTCAACTCTGGTACTTTATTAGCAGTCAACACTAGAACTGGTTATATTATGGCCAACACTCAATTAGCTGCTTCAGCTGCTTGTTTATTTTTCACTATTGTTGATAAATTACTCACTGGTAAATGGTCAATGATTGCAGCCTGTGAAGGTGCCGTTGTTGGCCTAGTTAACATTACTCCTTCTTGTGGATTTTACTCTCCACATTTTGCTTTCATAACCTCAGCCTTTAACGGTATTTGTTGTAGATTATTATATGACTGTGCTGAATGGATGGGAATTGATGACACTACCCATTCATTTGTTGTTCATGGTGTCGGTGGTATCATCGGTTCTATGTGTCTTGGTGTATTTGCCTCTCCATATATTGCCGGTCTTGATGGAGTTACCGAAATTGCAGGTGGTTGGATCTTCCATCACTGGAAGCAAATGGGTTACCAATTAGCTGGTACTGTTTCCACATCTGTATGGTCCTTTGTTGCTACTTATCTCCTCTGTCTTATTGTCGACAAGATTCCTTACTTGTCTTTGAAAGTAACCGAGGAAGAAGAAAAAATGGGTATGGATTTGGTTGAAATGGCTGAAGTTTGGGATGAATTTGGTGAAATTGAAGAATTACTTGAAAGATTAAGAGTCTTAACAAACAACAGAGGTTCTGTCGTTGAAGTTGCCGAAGGACGTTCTTCAAGCAGCGATGTTGAGTTAAACGATATGAGCAATTCAAAGAACAAATATGTTGCTACAACTACAGAATATGTTGATGCTTGAGTATTCCTCTCTTGTATTAGTATTTAGTTATATTTGTCTTGCTTTTAGTTTTTGCTTTTATTTATTTATCTGTAGTCTATATATATATATCTATTATTAGTCTATTTATTTGAGAGCGAGTAGTTTGTATTGGCTTGCTATGGTACAGGTTCAACATTTTTTAACTAACTTCTCATGGATTGGAGGTAGCTTGAAATCAGTACCTTCCAATGCCTCTTCCGAAGTGAAAGCAAGCTTTCCTGTATCTCTTCTATACTTCAAATAAGCGGCCTTAAGAACCATTGCACCACCTCTTAATACACAATCACGCTCACTCCATACAAGAGGTTGGAAGCCGTGATATTCATTAGCTTGTTTATCAGCTTCATATATTTCATCATTCAACATATGACTATAAATGATATCTTTTGGGTAAGATAAGTCATGGAATTTCGTGGAACTACCATTTTCCTTGATATACTCAGCTTCTTCTTCTTTCATTTCTTCAATTGAAGGTAACTTCAATTTCTTAGCAAATACTCTGGCCAGCCATGCACCTTGAGTTTCACTTAGCCTAGAGGGTAACGTTTGTCTCTGAACGCATGCAAACGCAATCCCCGGATAATTATAACTCAGGAATTGATGATATGTGCCTTCCAGTCTTGAACCATCTGATACAATGGGTAGTTCACTTGAATTAATCTCTTTGAGGAAGGGAACATGCCTTAGATAACCTGTAGCAAAGACAACACAGTCAACATTTTCTAGTACAAATCCATCTGTAAATTTGACAGACTTGTTTTCAGAATCAAATAATTCGATATCCTTAACAGTTATGACCAAGTCACTGTGAGCAGAAGCTAATTTACTTTCAGATCTTGCACTCTTATATACATTTCTCTTTAAATCATCTGCCAATTGGAAGGCCAAATCAGAGCCACTTGCCGAATTACCTACAACCAAAATCTCACCTTTATAATCCTTGAACTGTCTAGAATGCTTGTATGATTTAGAATGGAAAATAGTACCAGGATATTTCAAGGTCCATTCTTTGAGACCTGGTCTATCAGGTATATAAGGTAAATCATAGTTCCCATTGGCAACTACTACGGCATCATACACTTCGACAGAATCTGGAGATTCAGGATCTTCAATCATACCACCATTAGTAGCTTTAGATACTAATCTCGTAGTGACCTGCCAAGTTTTGTCTTGTAACTGCTTGACATCGACGACATTGGTGCTGAACCTTACATAATCTTTGATTTCATCGGTATAGCTTTTAAAATACTCTAATACCTGTTCTTTCAAAGGATATAAAGGAGTATCCTTGGGCCATGGACGGTCCTTGTGTGCCATAATATCTCTGGGCACATTTGTATCCAATATTTCGTACACACCACTTGGCCAAATGTAATCGGACTTAGGGTCTGTTCCTGGAGAATAAAACGGGCCCAATACATTAGTGTGTGGATCTAACGAAGGTGCTGTGAAGGTTTGATTTGTAAAATTTTCATTGTAGTAGTTCCATAGACCACCACCACACGGCCTTCTCTCAAAAGCGACAATTTTGTCAAACGCATTTTGTTGAACAAAAGTCTTGACAATTGCTGAACCAACTGGTCCTGCTCCAATCACCGCTACTCGTTTGATATCTCTCAGTTTGTACTCTGTGTGAGTCGTTGTCATTTTGATTTGCCGTAAAACAAACTGCACCAAACAGAAAAAACCTCAGCAACACCTAATGAACCTTTGAGAGGAATCCAAAAGATATAGCATGAATTGAGCACCACTGGTGAACTGATTCTGGATCCAAGCCTTATCGCAAGACCTCTCGTATCTCCCTGCCTGCTAGCCTCTCGACCGCCGGAAACGGCTATTCTTTCGAGACTCGAGTGGTACGCGTTTAGATAAAAATAGCGACGCGTCGTTTTGTGATAATATCAGGACCTAACTGGTTATGGGGAAACTGTTTATGGATCATTTGGCTTTTGAATCTTTTGACCCAGTAACATACCACTCCTATTTTCCAATTTTATAAAAGACTTGAAGGATTAAAATTGAAAGAAATTGTGGAGTTTCTGGGAGTTGAAGCTGCACTTTGTACCACCGCACGATGTTTAATTTTACAGGAACTACAAAGCACAGGAATATAAATCTTGGGGGCAAGAGTCTGCTCAACCGAAATAAAAACGCAATCTTAATGAATGCTCAAGCAGAGCGACTGAAAAGAGAGAAAGTCAGGAAAGAGACTCAGTCTGCAGTTGTCTTGCAAAGTCATGTAAGGGCAAAATTAGAACGTGACGCCTTTTACTCGCAATTGTCTAAGGATTGGCCATCACAAACTGTTAATAATACAGATAAAATAATTCAATTTAGTTCCTTTTACCCCTTCCCGCAGAGCGACTATGAACTTCGCTCAGCTCAACTGCAAGAGCTAAGGCAATTGATAGAAAACTTCAACATAGATAGAATCAATACTCATATTGCACACAAACTACTCAACTGCATAATCTTGTCTATAGATTCGAAAGATCCAATTTTTTTATCAAAGAAATCATTCGAACTCTTCCATTTTATATATACTAGGTTCGAAAATATAATCAATGATGAAAGTATCAATTTCAAACTTCTGAACAAAAAGATTCTAGAAATACCTTCATTTAGTTCAAGCGAGTCACTTTTATATATCAACAAATCTCCATTACCATTTTTTCAGATGATGCTATCCGTCGACTCCTTTGTCTCTTTCATTACGTCTCTCCAATCAGGTCAACCAGAAAGTCACATCACTTCAGAAATCAACAGAAAGAAATTGCTTTCTTCCGTTTTATTTGTTGTTCAAAAAATTGCGGATCATACCATTGAGTTGAACCAAGTTGAATGGAATAGGGAAAAGTTTAATTTGTTGGAATCTATTCTTTATTTCATTTTTGAGAGCCCTCTGATAGATTCTTCTATAGAGATGATTGATCAAAATCTGATAAAATGTCTTTTTATGATACTAGAAAGTATTCACAGTATTATTCTTTTTAATTCGGAACAACTTTTGGAGGATGACAATGATGACGATATGGATATTAAAAAGACTAATGATAAGGTTGAATATACAACTGATGAGAAATTTATAATACTCAATGATTACTCACGTAGGAGATTATCTCATTTATACACAATGCAGTCACTCAAGCATGTGACTTCTCTTTTTTACAAACCTATAAAAGATGAGACTTCACCTATTGATTCTGACCAAGACAGTATTGTTATTAGTTACTACTGTGAATTGGCTTTTATCTTAAACACCACTAGTGATCGTTCATCTATCAAAACTTCTATGAGACAAACTTTGATTGCCAGATTGATTGTTTTATCATCGCAGTACGCTATCTTTAATTCTCTCTTCAAGAAATTAACCATTCATGAAAATTACAACTTTAAATTGTCAAGCATAGATAACTTATCCGAAAACGGTACATTTTTGACTCCACAGACGCAACAATGGTGGAAGCAGTTATATTTATTTGAAGAATTATATTCATATTTGCTATCCGTTTCAAATAGCTCAGATTTTTTCAAAAATGGCAAATTGTCCAAAATAGAGTTCGAGTCTCTAACTACTTTTTTGAAAGAACTTTGTATTTTCCTTGTTACTAAAGGTAGGGCTTCTACCATAGAATTTTATGACTGCAATTATAAAGTTTGTTTGAATTTGATCCCTGTATTGGGCCCTCTCAGTATCAAATTGTTGAAGCAAATTTACAATTGGAATTTCAAACTCAAGTTTTTCGACGAAAAGTTTTGGCTTTATGAACCCTTCCAAGAGAAAGTGGAGATTCCCGTTGTTCTTAAGAAGTTAAATGAAGAACTTGATCCTATCTTTTATTTCGATGAGTTTAGATCGACATTTGATCCTTTTATCGACATTAGCAAACTGAAAGAGGAGAGTTCAAGTAATAAAACTTTGATTTCGAATAGTGTATTAATTTTGATTTATTTACCATTTATGGTTCCCTTCAAGACTCGTGCAAAATATTTCCATGATTTGATAGAAGATGATAAAAAGCTTTATTTTAGATATTTTGGCTTGGCAGGAAACATTTCAAGGTCTAATGTCTTCCTTGACGCTTTTACTGAATTTGGCGATGCCTCTGGGAAGGATTTCAAAGGTCCTTTAAGTATTAGATTTTCAAACGAATTTGGTCAAGAAGCAGGTATTGATGGTGGTGGATTGACCAAAGAGTTCTTGACAACTATAATTAGAAGCGTTTTTATCGAAGCTTCATCAATACCTAGGAAATTATTTCAAGTAATTCCAGGTGAATATCAGCTATATCCAAGCCCCGAGGTGTTTTGGAAATCCAGACTGCAGCGTGAAATGAACAAATTGAATTTAAATATTGATGTTTATTCTGAAGAAGAGAGAGAAATAGACTTACGAATGTTCAAGTTTTTGGGTATGATTATTGGAAAGTGTATTTATGAAAATGTTCTCTCTGATATCTCTTTTGCCCCATTCTTTTTGAGTAAGTGGTCTAATGGGTTCTCTGACTTTGATCATGGTTCTTCTCAACAAAGTCGGACTTCTGTTCACGACTTAAAGTATTTTGACTCTGAGCTGTATAACAACTTGATGAAGTTACTGGTGATGAATTCAGACGAATTAAGAGATTTGGATTTAACATTCACAATCACTGATAAAATTCCAGGTCTTGACAATCATGCTATCTTTGAAAAAAAAGATAGTTTATTCAAATCAAAGACTTTAACAGTTGACCTGATTCCAAATGGATCCAACGTTATTGTGGACACTTCAAATAGACTTCAATATATTTACGCAATAGCCAAATTCAAATTGGATCATTGTGTATCTGTCCAGTCGAATCATTTCTTAGATGGGTTATACAAGATTATATCCCCACATTGGTTATCTTTATTCAACCCTTTTGAAATTCAATTGCTGGTGTCTGGAGCAGAAAAAGAGATAGATATTACCGATTTAGAGACACACATAGTCTTTGGAGGATATGATAAAGGAGATCAAACCATTGTTGATCTATTCGATATCTTGAGAAACGATTTCACACCTGTTGAGAAGTCTAGATTTGTGAAATTTGTTACTAGTTCCAGCAAGGCTCCTTTGCTGGGTTTCAAAGAGCTATCACCTTTGTTTGGTATTAGAAATGTAGGTCATGATGAATCAAGACTACCAACCGCCTCTACATGCTTTAATCTTCTAAAGCTACCTGATTACAGAGACAAGGCTTTACTAAAGCGAAAATTGCTGTATGCAATCAATGCTGAGGCAGGTTTTGATTTATCTTAGGTTGTAGGTTTATTTTGGTTTATTTTTCTTCTTTTTTAGTCTACAACTGTTTGCGGATTTTATAGAATTTTGTACTATTTATTTATTCGGACAAGTTACCAGTGTAACTAGTGTACGTAACAATATTGGTCAAATTTGGCTGAAGCTTCAAAGATACACTCGAGTAAATACACATCACGTGATCAAGTTTTCCCCATATCTTTGGTTTTTTGAAATTACGGGTTTTTCTGATGAACGATAGCAGTTCCAGATAACCAAAATACCATTGAAGGCTTTTTAAACTCAAATAAGGAGTTAATATAAAATGAGCACTGGGTCAGAAATAAATCAGTCATCGACCTATGGGACGGGTGTTCATCCAATTGAGTTAACTGTACAGTCTTTGATCGAGTCTCCACTAGAGATCCTTCATTTGAACTTGCAGTCGTTATATGATTCTCAGACGATCTTATTGTACACATTGAACAAATTAGAAAATAAATTAGGGGATTCAGAAGGACTTTTGCAGAGCATTCTTCCAAGTCCCAAGAATGGAAGTGAGACAAATGCCAGTTTTACTGTAGATAATGATAAAGACAAAGACAAAGATACAAATACAGATACAGATAAAGACCAGGACATAACAATGAAAAGGAGTAGCAGTAATGAAACCAAAATGTCATTGTCTGTGAGATATAAGGAGAATGCAAATAGATATGCTGATAAGATGGGCCAAATCAAGCAGCGGCTCCAAAGAATCAATGGCGTCATTGGAAAAGTAGAGCAAAGAGTAGATAAGATGATTGTCAACTTGGGTATTGAAGATGAGGCAGAAAAGGAAGAAGAAGAAGAAGATGATGATGAAATATTCAATGAAGTATATGATAATTTGAGGGATATTAATGCATAGGCACGACTGGAAATAAAAAAAAAAACAAAAAAAAACAGTATTACAGATAATACATGTGAATAATATAATTATTTAATTACTTTTATTTTGAGTTAAATGATTGTCGTGTTCAATACATACATATACATATATATAAATAAGGTTTTTAGCTAATGCTATATTTTGGAGATATGGACTCTTTTCCCTTTTCTAAGAAGTGGAGCGCAAACATAGGATAGATTATCCACTCAAAAGAATAAGCTAAGAGGATAACCTCTGCTCTTATCGCGGAAAATGGATATCAAAAGGTTGTAAACAAAAGTGGCTAGCACAGCAACTGCAATAGTTGAAAGCAACTTTAGATTATTGCTTTTGATCGAAGGTATTTTGTCAATTAATACAATCATTAAAACTGTCAAAACACCGTACACAGTGGATAAGATTTGAGTTTCGGCGGCGTATTGGTTTTGTTGTCCTGGTGCAATATACTTAACGGTACCATCTCTCATTTGCTTATTATATGGGGTGTTTCTTATCACGTTGTACATATAACCGGATGTAAAAAGAATAAGAATCACAATTGAAAAACTTTGCCAACCGCTTGGTTTGGAGATCAATGCTAAGAGCTGCTTACGCCAGTAATACACAAGGAATAACACTGATACAGTAGCAAAAATGTTAAGGAAAATGGCAGAATAATCTACAACTTCAATAACTTTCAATAAGCTTTGATCCAAAGCTGGGAGAGTCTTTCCAATCCATTGTTTCAAGAGCGCAAGGTGATCTCCGTTGACAAATGAGTATTCAAAGTCTGGAGATGCAGAGTTACCACCTTTCTTCAAGATGTACACTTTAGGGACATTATTCAGACCTAATGACTTAAAGAATTTGACAGCGTCTTGGAAATCTGCTGATGCGAATAAGATGTTGTCTTCCTCAGTAGGAGAACTTCCCTTAGCCTTGAGGTTAGTGTTGAATGACATAGCGAGCTGGTCAAACGGGTGAATAAACTCGGTACACAAGGTACATCCAATAGAAGGAGCAGTAGCGGTAAGAAACAAGACCACAGTATAATCTTGTCTATACTCTAGTAGGATCTTCTCATAGTTACTGTCTGTAATCTTGAAAGCATGGTTTGACAGCTTGATATCACTGAATTTAGTAGCAAGTGCCAGCTGAACAAACAGCAGAAGAGCGCTGAAACAGTGGAATACCTTCATTTCCTGGGCAGATGTGTGTAAGGGAGCACTAACAAAAATCGGTTCTCGGCAATTGTGACTATTTAGAGGAGATAACAACCTGACCAGTGTCTCTAATTGCAGGTCAGACTTGTGTCTACTCACTCTTTCAAAGATTCCCTCCACTGGACAGACAAACAGACCAACAAACGTGTCTTCCCCGAGACGCGTCGATCGATGCACAGAGAAAGAAAGAAGTCGATCGACGCGCACACGACGAGATGGCCAGCCACAAGAGCACCAGGTTGATATTTCTACCTTCGTTTGTTCTGTCTGACGCCGGCACTGAAGGAGTACGACCATCCTTCGCCCCGCTAGATACACCACACAAGCACAGACTACTTTAGAGGTAGACGGAAGTTTACTGCAGAGAACGCTAATTGTGCAGACTGCTTGATTGATTGCTTAGGCGCTTTTTTCACCAACCCTTGGAACCACTATCGATTACCACTGGCGTACCAAGTTCCATCACCAGCTTCATCCGTCACACAACTTTAATTGGTTCCATCGATTTGTTGTCAGCTTCATTGGTCTCATTGTCTTATCAGTTTTATTGCCACAATGCCTAGTAAGTATTAGTGAGATTTTTACTTGTACAGCTTTGAAAGCAGTAATTGACCTTATACTAACTGTTCACCAGTCAAAAACTTTGATTCTATCATTTATGATGTCAAGGCTTCATCTTCATTTCAAATTGAAGTCTTGAAAAACTCAAGAATTGGTATTGATGCAGAATACTACATCTCCAAGCTCATCATGGGAAAGAGAGAACCAAATCTTGAAGCCATTGGAGGTTTCCCAATGACTTTCCAAAGTCTCTTGGAACGTGATTTGAAGGCATTTGAGGAATTGAACATCACCCCAGTCTTCATTTTGCCTGGACTGCAGACTGTAGATCAGTACAAATATTATGATACCACAAAAATCTTACCAGCAGAAGAACAAATTCGTAGGGCTTGGATTGAAAGAGCTTCACCAAGTTCAAAACAAGATCCATTTAGAGATAGCAACACTTCCCTTCCAATTAGACCTATTATGAACGAGTTCTTAAGTTTGTTAACAGCAAAGGGAGTCAGTTTCTTAGTTGCACCTTATTCTGCTGTAGTTCAATTGGCTTATATGTACTCAAATGATATGATTGATGTTGTTTATTCTTCAACTGATTGTTTGTTAGTTAGCAATTGTTTTGACAAAATTGTATCAACCATTGACCTTGATGCAAGAATCTTCAGATTCTATGATAAAGCATCTTTATTAGCCAAATTGAACTTAAATGCAAAGCAATTCAGAGATATTGTTATGTGTTTAGGAAACGGATTCCAACCAACTCCTATAAATCCTTCACCCAGAACAATTCAACTTGTTGTATTCAGCACATTACGTGATTTCTTAATGAGTACTGGCTCAATTTATAATGCAATCTATAATTTACAAGATCAAGCAATCATGGACACTTTTCAAAAGGGTTGCTCATCTATTGATTACATGCCCGTTTTAAAGGAAAATGGTAAAGTTGAACCAATGGGATATTCAGACGATGAAACATTTTTGAATTCTCATGCCTTGGGCAGTAGTACAACAGTCGGATCACCACTTGCTTCACACAATCCACCATCATCAGCTGATTCTTCAGCTACAGGTCCTACAACTTCATCTTCATCAACAGCAATCACAGAACAAAAGACAATTCCAAATGATCTTTATGAAATTGTTGGACAGCGATTACCTGATGAGCTGTTCTTTTACCAATCGGTTGGATTTGACATTTTCCAATTATGCGAAACATTAAGTCATGGTTATGCGATTGAAAGATTACCATTAGATATGGTCTCATCACCAGCATTATACTCAAAGTTGGTTACTGACATTGCGGCTTTAGATTTAAAGGGTAAAGTGATCAACTTGTTGAGTTCTTCGTTAAACAGATATTACCAAAACAAAAAGCTTCATTTACATTCCTACATTAAAGGTTCACAGACTTTGGAATTGTCACAAAAATTTTCCCCTTTGATTTACTCAACTGTGACACCTTTAGTCATTCATCACCCAATTGCTCAATCGTTTGATTTGAATACTTTATTTGCATCCATTTCCAATCAATATATCCAACAGTGCAAACTCTCATACAGGGGTCCAAGGATTGTAGTAAACGATGAACAGGAACACTTGATCTCCACTAATTACGAACTGATCAGTACTGCCACTTTAAGAAGTTTATACCTATTAGAATTCCTTGACGAAAGTTCATATGAATTAACTAAATGGGGCAGTGATACTTTTGAATTAATATCGAAATCTTCAAACAGTGAGAAGTTATTTTTGATTGTATTTTTGTTAAAGAAATTTGAAAAGACTTTAAGCGTCTCCGACTTGACAAATCCAAATGATTTCAAGTCGACTGCTAAGCCATCTGAAACTGAATGCTGTGTTTTGATTTCCAAGATTGTTTCATTATTACAGATTAAGAATTTGAAACCAGTAAGCTATCAAAACGTTTCAAGCTCAAAACTTTCAAGAGATCTTTTACAATTTAGATCACTTATGGATAAAATTAATACTAACATCAATGAATTGATTACAGCCAATATACTGGCATTATTGTTATCAAATTCAGAAGACGTTGCCAAATACAAGAGACTCAATAATGATTGGAGAAAGCTTGCTTGTGAGATACCTTTTGCTAAATCCTTGCCTTCTAATATACTGGGTTTGGTTTCACAGCATTTCTGGGAAACTTATTATATTAAGACATCTTCTTTACCATCATCCAAGCCCGAATTATTTGTCGAAGGACTGAAAGATTCAATCAAGGCCACCAATGAAAAATTCTCTCAAGTCCATGATAATCCCTATTTTGAATTGACCAAAGGTTTCGGATTTTTCAAAGAGGTTGCTAGCATGGTCAAGTTACTACATGGGAAAAAATTGGTTTCTGATAGAATTGCTACGTTATTTGCAAATTCTGAAGCTTTAATCGACACTATTATTGAGTGAACACATAAAATCTAATGAAGCTAATAGATTTGTATTATATACGGAAAATAAAACAAAATAAAATACAAAAAATAATCTTAATTTCATCGGGTTAAAAGTAGTAAATAATAAATAAATATTCCCCACACTTTCTTGAAAATGTTTATTATTAATAAAAACCCGTACATCCGTAAGTGGTTTCAGATTTTTTTTGGATTTGATGAAGCTACCGATAATATTAGAGTTAAAAATAAAAGTTTATGAGCTGATTGAACAGTATTCCATCTTTGCCTTGACAAAAAGCAAGCCCATAAGAAAGAAGGATGTTTAGCGTGCGGAGAAACTTAATTTCCTTAAACCGTTTGGCCCTAAGTGGGGCAAGACTGAAATCCACATTGTCTCGCCCTTTGTTATTAGACATACTTCCCAAGAGAAAAATGATCAAGAGATTATTATTTGATATGGATTCAAGACTCACAATAGGCAAGTATATGCCGATAATAGAGGAGATATATACAAATTTGGATAATGAAGATGATTGTGACAGCTTTGGGTTCAAGTTCAAGGGAAAAGTTATAGGAATGGACCTTATACTGTTCCGTAATCTACTGAAAGAAATTAGAACCCAGACCCATACGACCAATAAAAATCTAGTTGATCTAGAAGAGGCTCTTATAGAGAAAGCTGCAGAGATGGGAGACAGAGACGCTATTACTATCTTGTCTTTCAACGCTGTGGATGATGTGAACTGTAGAGAATATACACAAGAAGATAGAGAGGCTGCTGATATTCAAATTGAGAAATTATTAGAACTAGAACACCCACTGACACTGAAGATGAAAGCAGATAACTTATTTAGAAATAACAAATTACAGGAGTCCATTGAATATTATAAAAAGTTTTTGACCAAGGACAGGGAGTCTTTCTTATCTGCAGATGTGTATAAAGTACTTGGTATGATATCTTTCCAGAATACAGATTTGCTACAGGCAAAATATTTTTTTGAAAAAAGTCTGAATCTGGCACCACCAAGCAAACTTTCTCAAAGTCATTTCATGCTTGGTCTTATATTTGAAAGTGATCCATTGCGTTCAAGATATCATCTTGAAATGAGCGCTCAACAAGGCCTAAAGGAGAGTTTTGCAAACATAGGATATTTGGAATTGAACTACTTCAAAGATACTTACAAGGCAATTCAGTGGTTTAAACTAGGTGTTGAAATTGGTGACCTGGATTGTTTCATTGGTCTTTTTGATGGATACATGAAAGAAGAGAAATGGGAAGACGCCAAAAAGATTTATGATGCCATACTACTGAACTTAAAAACTGCAGAAACCGAAATGACTGTTGAACAATTTGAATCAATCAGACCAAAAGCTATCAGTAAGTTGAAGCAAAAAATTGGAGCAGATAAGTTTGATGCGACTAAAGAGAATATAGTTTCAGGGACTAAATGGAGTTTATAGAAAAAACTGAATAGCATGTACATATTGTAAAATATATTTTAACTTATTTGATATATTTATAAATGATGACATCACCGGTTCTTCTATGATCCCAGTGGAACCTACTATTAAACAATTTTTTGTCAATCTCGTATAGAGAGTCTTTCAACAATTCATCGAAGAATGGCTGAATATGCCCAAATATGACCAAGTAATCTGGCCAGTCATGCAAATATTTCCCAGTTCTTTGATCATCAGTTCCATCCACAGTTGTGGAAAGCGATGGGAAGTTGTCCTTGATAAATTGGTAAGGATTGTCGTAAAATTCATCACTCTCATCTCTATAGTTGTGCAAGTCATTAGATGATTCCAGATGTAACGGAGGTTCACATGTTAAAAACCAGATATCTGCTTGTTCTGGAGTCAAATGGAAATGACTCTGGAAAGGGGTAGAATGACAGGGAGTCATAAATCCAATGGAAATTGCATGTGTTTGATCTTTGTCAGATAGAACCTTTTCTCTTAATACGGAAACGACTTCTACCACACCACTTTCATGAATTTGAGTGAAGTAGTATCCCAAGAAGAAGTTAGCAATCAAGATGGATGAAATGACAAGTTTCATAGATTTTGTAGATATTCTTTGATCAATAGATGTAAATCCATAACTCGTGAATATCAGAAAGATTGGTTTTAACGGGTATATGAATCTAAATTCTTTATGAGTAATCATTGAAAACATTACAAGATATACCAATGCCATTATAACTAGTTGAAATAGGGTTTTTGAATTCTCCATATTATTTCTATTTTTGAAGGTGTTGTAGAGTCCTATTAACATTAAAGGAAGATATGTTAGCATTAAGATAGGTATTGCTTGAAAGAAATAAAAGTCAATTCTTGAGACACCATAGAAGCTGGAAAGCGATTTCACCACATTAAACTCCAGAAATTTGACTAATGGAAAGTTCCAATTCAAGTAGAATAAGTAGTCTATCACTGAGTTGGTCATCATTGTTAATAAAGATAGAAGGACAGTCATTATTAATGTTTTCAGTCTATCTATGTTGTTATTCAGTTGAAGTAGAAGGTTAGTACCTTGAAAAACCCAAATAATCACGTTAGATGGTCTTATAATACATGAAGCAACACCTATAACAACGGCTTTAGAGTAATTTGCAGTTGTGAATTCAGAGGCATTTATTGGGAAATAAAAGAGCCCAATAATGGTCAAAGTGAGTTCCAAAGTGTTTGAGAATGATCTAGTTATACAGAACCAATTAAATGCCGAGAGCAAGCTCAATAATAAAGTCAATTGAGCAACTAATTTATTGGAAGTATATTTATAGGCCAATTTATAAAGATGTGCTTCGCCGATCGATGTGATTACAGCCTGTAGAAGTTTGGGTAAGTTGATAATGTACAGATAGTCGAGGTCAAATATGTGACATATTTTATATGCAAATGAAAATATAAGTGGATATGCAAAGCTCCGCAGCCCTTCTCTCCACTCCCAAGTCAGGTATCCATAGCCATACACAAGATAATGGGCAGGCTCCAATGATTGCCAATATTCGTCTGCTTGGAAAAAAGTCTTGATAGTTAATGCATTAACCAGCCGTATTGCCAGCACTAAGACAAATAGCTTTGCCGTGGATATGCTGCTATCAGAGAGATCTTTTGGATCGCCAAATATCGGCTTCATCATCTTCTCAAGAAGCATGATCTGTAGGTAATCGCTTGAAAATGATAAATATGGGGAAGCTAATGCAGATCCAAACCGTTACGTGTTAATCTTGTCGTGATGAGCAACAGAGTGTCTGCAGTTGCCAATGTGCCTTGTGTACGTCCCAGTAAGCAAATACCTCAATTGAAACTCTCTCCAACTGCACTGTACTATCTGCCATCTGCAATTTGTACCCTTGTAGTACTGTCATTGCCATGGTCACGGTGGTCGCAAGTGTCACTGTTAAGACCCCTTTGCTCAGCCTGGCGGAGATGCCAAGGCTGTGGTGATCTTCGAGGAGCTAAAACAAGAGCCAAAGCTACTTTGCAACACTGGCATTATCTCAAAGACACGCTGCTGGCGGATTGCTGCACAGAAACAGACAGACAGCTGTACATACTCTTGTGCTGTATACTGCTGAAAGTCCCCGACTGATCTTGTGCACGCTCCTTCCTCTTGCTTCAAGTGCTAGTTCACAGCTATGGATAATACAGACAATGGTCCCGACAATCCCTTTGAGCAGGGGCTCAGCTCTTATTCAGACCCTTCAGATTCAATGGAAACACAGTCCCAGAACGGCACTAGCACGTTCAATTTTGACGTCAACGACAATGGAGCACATGGTCGTATACAACTAGAAGGCCCCAAGGCGATTAAAGCCAGAAAAAGAAGTTATTCCTTGAGAACCCAGCTGTTCAACAAGAATATATACAACTCTTCAAGTTCATCCTCCGATCCCCCACCATTGGCACCCAGTAGGCAGAACCCCTACCGTAACAATAAGGACAACATACTAGCCAATATTGATGAGCCCAATACTACATATGCTTCTAATGATTTTGAGTTGTTTAAGCTAGAGCCTGACAACAAGAACTCTTATCAGTTTAATGACAGTACTTTGGGAGACCATTCTCTCCAGGATAATGATCCTCATCATAACACCACTATTGATTCTGGCAATACTACATCCAACAACAATTACTTTAAGCTGAATTCAGGAGATTCGCACAACAGTGCCGTTAGCAGAAGAACATTGCAATCTACAAAGAGGATCTTTAATAAACTTATTGGAAGAAACGAGATGCTACCTTCAATGGGAGGAAGAAAAATCCCCCTTACATTTCATATAGATACTGCGCATATGCCTTACAAGACAATGAAGAATTCAAACCAGAAACTTTTATTAGATGCAAGAACTGATGAACCTTACGTCAACAATACAATCACATCTTCAAAATACACAATTTTCAGTTTTATTCCTAGACAGTTGATTGCGCAGTTCTCCAAATTGGCCAACGCATACTTTATGTGTGTTGCCATTATGCAAATGATTCCATCTTGGTCAACAACAGGTACTACAACCACAATTGTGCCATTATCTGTCTTCATAACGATCTCGATTTTAAGAGAAGGGTTTGACGATTTAAGAAGACATAGATTAGATAGAGACGAAAACAATCGATTTACTTCTGTTCTCAAGGTTGGTGGCACCCACAATTTTGCCATGGATGGATATAGACCATCTTTTGCAAGAAGTACAAATTCGATGACAAGATTAAGAACAAGCACCGATAATGGATTTGGTGGCAATTATGATGATGATAATGACAGTGAAAGCGACGATTGCGATCGTGATACAGATTTTGATGGTGGAAACAACGAGTATAAATTGTCCAATTCATTTGCCAAAGAAAGAAAACTTAAGAAACAAGGTATTATACCGGTAAAGACCAAATGGAAGAATGTCAAAGTGGGTGATATAGTTAGATTGTCAAGTGATGAATGGATACCGGCAGACATAGTCTTATTAACATCAAGCAACGAAATGGGTGAAGCGTTCATTGAAACAATGGCTTTAGATGGAGAAACTAACTTGAAGTCCAAGGTTCCAAGTCAAGAATTGCATGAAGCCTGTAATGATGCCAACAACTTGGCAAATATCAATGCATCTTTATTAACTGAAGATCCCAATTTAGACTTATACAATTTTGAAGGATCACTAACCATGCCATCTCTGTCTACTGGCGAAAACAAAACATATCCTTTAGGACCTGATAACGTTATATATAGAGGTTCAATATTGAGAAATACGGATTATGCCTTAGGTTTGGTCATATTCACAGGTGAAGAGACTAAAATCAGAATGAATGCAATCAAAAACCCAAGAATTAAAGCCCCAAAACTGCAAAGATCAATTAATATGATAGTTATCTTTATGGTGTTTGTTGTTGTCAGTTTGAGTGCTTTTAGTATGATGGCAGAAAGACTGAACTATAAGAAGTTCAAAGACGTGAATTGGTATGTAGATGGTCAAGATGCAGGTGTTGCTGCTACGTTCATGGGATTTATCATTATGTTCAATACTATGATTCCATTATCATTATATGTTACAATGGAGATTATCAAGGTGATGCAAATGTTATTGCTGCAATGGGATCTAGACATGTATGATAAGGACTCAAATACCCCAGCTGAAGCAAGAACAGCTACCATATTGGAAGAACTAGGTCAAGTTTCATATATTTTCACAGATAAGACGGGTACATTGACGGATAATATTATGATTTTTAGGAAGTTTTCAATTGCTGGTACAGCCTGGTTACATAATCTTGATAAACTAGCCGAAGAAATGAATGGTAACTTAATAGGTGATTCTTCCTTTGACGGTGATGAAAGGCACGCTAATAATAATGGAGATATAAATGAATTATATGCAGTAAGATCGGCTTCTCCAACCGGCCGTATGAGATTTACTGGTAGACCATCTATGGCAACTTTACAATCTACTATATCTCAGCAGCAAACACATCAGCCAACTCCAGTTTCACCATCACAACAACAGCAAAACAAATTGAACACCAATTTCCCTAGGCCTAGTTATAATCCTAGTTTAGCAACGGCTAAAACATGGAAATCTCAATTACATCAACAAGAAAATAGATACAATAACGGCGAGAATGGATTAGAGTTGAGTGAAACAGGTGAGATAAAATCATCACTGGAATTGATTAGGTACTTACAGACTAACCCATCAGGAGAATTTGCCGTAAGGGCCAAGTTTTTCTTATTGACTTTAGCCTTGTGTCATTCCTGCTTGCCTAAGCATGTCGAAAGTCACAAACCTGTTGAAGAGAATGATAGTGATAGTTTAGAGATTGCAAATAACACAAATAGTGATGACATCAATAGTGGCAACGCAGCCGATATCGATACCAACGAAGATCAAAACATTTCTGAAGACTCGGGTATTGATTATCAGGCTTCATCACCTGATGAATTAGCTCTGGTAACGGCAGCTTCAGATATGGGATACGTTGTATTTGACAAAAAGCAAAAGAAACTTACCTTGAAAACATATCCAAATGGGTTTGACGAGGAGCCAATTTTAGAGATATACACTGTCTTGGATACAGTTGATTTTACAAGTGCTAGAAAAAGAATGTCAGTCGTTGTTGAGTTTCCAGATGGTAAAATTTGTATGATTTGTAAAGGTGCAGATAGCATAATTTTAGAGAGATTGAAGAATTTAGATATGGTTAACAACAAGCAGAAGGAAATGATCAGGAATATCAGCATGAGAAAGAAGAATGAGGCAGAGTATGTATTGACTAGAAATTCAATGGATTTACAAGGAAATGGTTCTTCAATGTCTTCACTACGTCAAAGTCTTCATCATCCGACTAGTAATCCTACAAGTTCCAAGTATGCCGACTCAGGTCATATTGACTCTATGTTGATGGGCTCATCGTATAACAACGATGTCCAAGGCATCATGGAACAATCTAGAAAATCATTCCAATTGCAACAGGAAAAGAAATACTTGATTAATTCCAGCACAACTAGTGGTTCCCAACAGCCAAATGGCTTCAGTTATATTCCATCTGATCAACTTGTAATGAACGATGAATATGTCTTGGAAAAGACATTAAATCACATTGATGAGTTTTCAACTGAAGGTCTGAGAACATTGATGTATGCTCATAAATGGCTTTCCAGAGAAGAATATAACGAATGGGCCGAATTATATGGAGCAGCTAAGACTTCATTAGTTGATAGAGCCAGCCAAATTGAGAAAGTAGGTGAATTGCTAGAAAATAATTTTGAATTAACTGGAGCTACAGCTATTGAGGATAAATTACAAAAAGGCGTCCCTCAAGCTATTGAAGGATTAAGAAGGGCAGGTATCAGATTATGGATGCTTACAGGTGATAAACGTGAGACTGCAATTAATATTGGTTACTCATGTAGTTTGATAAAGGATTATTCTACAGTGGTTATTTTATCAAATGAGAATGGAATAGATGAAATAAGTACCAAGATAACAGCGGCTGAGTTGGAGATTGTTGCTGGTAACGTTGCTCATTGTGTTGTAGTGATTGATGGCTCGACTTTATCGGATATCGAAAATGATCCTACATTGATGTCACTATTCATCTCATTGGGTGTTAAAGCTGATAGTGTGATCTGTTGTCGTGCCTCACCATCGCAGAAGGCATCCATGGTGACACACGTTAGATCGTTGGACCGTAACAAGGTCTCATTGGCTATTGGTGATGGTGCCAATGATATAGCGATGATTCAAAGTGCCGATGTTGGTATTGGTATGACAGGAAAGGAAGGTTTACAAGCTGCTAGAAGTTCTGACTATTCTATTGCTCAGTTTAGATTCTTGATGAAATTATTGTTGGTTCATGGAAGGTATAACTATGTTCGTACCTCTAAGTTTGTTTTGTGTACATTTTACAAAGAGATGTTATTTTATCTTACTCAATTAGTGTATCAAAGATATACACTATTTACTGGTTCATCATTATACGAATCATGGTCTTTATCAATGTTCAATACTCTATTCACTTCATTACCAGTACTGTGTATTGGTATGTTTGAGAAAGATTTGAGACCTTCGACATTGCTAGCTATTCCGGAGTTATATTCCAAAGGTGTCAATTATGAATCATTCAATTTGAAACTGTTCATAATGTGGGTTATATTAGCCACATCTCAGGCTCTTGCTTTGAGTTTTGGATTATACAGCATATACGGGTTTCCAGTTGTTATTGATAATACCACCTATGGATTAGGTTTTATTTTATTCACAGTGCTAATTATTATGATTAATACTAAATGTAACATTTTTGAAATGCATTATATTTCGAAAGTGAATCTTGCCTCTTGGATAACTTCAGTTTTTGGATGGTTTGTTTGGTGTTTATTATTAACTGGTCTGTATAGAACCAAGGACTCGACTATATTCTATGTCGTGGATGGTTTATTTGAACATTTCGGTACAGATGTGACATTTTGGGCCACTATTCTTACGTTGATATTTGTCGGAACAATAATTGATTTTATATTTCAAACACTAAGAGTCATATTGTTCCCCAATCATACAGATGCTTTCCAACATATCGAAACACAGACGGAAATACGTAAGCAAATGGAACTAGCCACATTTGATTACCTCAAGCAAAGCTGGTTATGGAAACATGAATCTACCGGGGAGTACGAAGACTTAGAAAATCAATCTACTTTGAGACAGAGAACTTACAAGCTTAAATCCTTTATTAGAAAAGGGTCCACTATGCCTAGTAGAGATACTCGGAAGAGACTTAGAGCACAGACATTAGTTAATCCTAATGAACCTTTGCCAGGCTCACCAAGTATCGTGAAGCTAGCGTCTACTGAGAGATACGAGGAAGAGATGTTACCTAGTGGCAAGATCATACGTAAGAGAGTAACTGGAAATTCTAGCAACAATGGGGGCAGTGACAAGCTATCAAAGAAGTTTACAGGGTTGTTTAAAGTTGACGAATATTCAGAAGATTTTAGCAATGGAGAAGACATTGAAGATATTCTGAAAAGAAGACAAGACGGACTAAATGAGGAAGAGAAGATGTAACATGTCAAGCCAAGACTTTGACTGATAAAATCAATCTACTTATTTTTCTTGAAATACGTATGCTCTTTCTTTTTCTAAAAATAAATAGAACCCCAAAATAGAATATTTTGAGATAACTTAATTAGTTTTATAGGCTTTACTTGAAACAATGTAACATTTTCTTGGGCGTATGGGAATTATTTAATCTATGCAATTGGTAAATTGAAGGGGTAATGGCAATATTGAATGTATGAGAGTCATGAGAGTTGACGTCAAACAGGAAGTTTAAGCCCCCTCCCAAAAATATGCCCAATTCAAGGCATAAACCTAACTCCAAGCTGCGACATATACAACAAAAGATATTGATTACTGAAGCAGCATCATTTCTGGATACAGCAGTCAAGCAGCAGAAAAGCAGGAAACATTCATCTGTGAAACTGATATGCACTGGAACAAGCATGGAGGCTTGTCAACCACCCCATATGCATGAATACAAAAGTATGGGCTACATCCCAGTAGCACTTGTACTTGGCTGATAATTACCGTGTCTTACGTTTTGTTGTTTTTAATTTCCTTTTCTTTCCACGCTTATCTTTAGGTAAAAGTTCTGGAATAAATATCCATGACCCTAAATAAGCAATAATAAAGTATTTTTGGCCATGACCTAAGCATTGATTTGATTTAGGCCCAAATTTAATTAATATCAGTTTTCTAAAATTTATTTTACAATTTACTGTACCGCTGCATGAATGACTAATTTTGAATTGCATGGCTAAGAACTACGACTACCTTTGGGACATTTGGTATTTGAAGATTTGAATTTAGGCGCAATTTTTTGTAAACTTTGGAATACAGATTTTTATGTTGGCGATTTTTAAGAATGGTATATAATTGCTGAGTATGGATCTTACATAGAAGCTAAAAGAAACATTTTCCCCCTAAGAACGTGGACTGAGGCAATAAGTTTTGAGCTCAAAGAACTCTAGAACATATAAAGATAAAGCTAAAAGCAATTTCGGCAAGATGGTGCAGCACAGCTGATTTAGAATTGGGTGGTACCTGGATGCTACCATAGTTATCCGCACGGTTTGTGGCTCTGTGTTGGGCTGAGTATTATTTGTTCCTTTAGACGTTTTTTTTGTTTTGTACTTGTTTATAGGAAAGGAGGAAGATTACTTTTAGAACAATTATGTGCTTGTTACTAAATACAATATAGAGAACAATTACTACTAATTCGTAGATCTAGACCCGGATCAGGATCTTAACCTCACCTCAAACCGTATCTACAAATGTAGCTAAAACCACATTTTTATCTAGACCTATACTAGTATCTAAAACCTATTTCTATCCATATACACTGGTTATCAGCACTCCCCATTGCAGTAGTAAACCAACAGTCAGTGCAGGGAGTAGGCCCTTGAATTGGGCAGTGCACCAGATCATGCAGTGCAGATGCTAATAAATTCTCGGAATTAGCAGTGAGGCGTGCAAGTCCTTTTCCCCAAAGGGAGCTCCTGATGCCCCAGACGGGGAAAATGCCAAAGAGGTTAAGATGTGATATATATATATATATATATATATATATATGCTGTTACCATTGATTGTAGTACTAAGTGGAATTTTCCTGAATATTCGGACATGTAGATATAAAGTTAGACAGGGGTATATATTTTCCTTATGTAATGAGACATTACATAAACATTGAACATGGAACAAGATTGAAGTTTTGGCTAAAGCCAGCCATATAGGACTTAGATACTTCAGCGTGCATTACGTTTATAACATAAAGCTGTATTATTACGTGTACTGGATAGTTCTACGTGGTAATTACCGTTTTATTAACCAAATAAAAAAAAATACAATACTTCTAATAAAATGTTCTTTAAGGAACAAATGATACGCCGCACACATTATAATTTGTGAAATATGTAGAAGATTGACATTGTGCATATCTGAATACTAGGTAAAACCCCAAAGAGTATAGAATAACTTAATCAGTATGTATATATATAAAGTAACTTGAGTTCCCAACTACATAAATCAAAAATAAACAAAGATTTGAGGTTTGAATGATTGGTGAAATCTCCAGAATCTACCATTGATATAGCTTGAACAAGAAATAGGTAACTAAATCCTTCTCTAAAAAGTATGACCGTAAGTAAAGATGAAAAAGTTGAGCTGTACAACGTGTAGTACCAGCAAGCAATCATCACAATGATAGTAACCACATCCAAAGTATATACGATAGCCACTGCCCGTGATCCCCGCGTATTCGCTGTCTGGCCTATGGTTGTATAAAAGATATTTTTTTTGAACCACCCACCGTCTTTTGCCTACCCCCTCCCTATCTGCAATGCTGCATGCTCTGGACATTCCTTGCGTAGCACCGGCATACATGCTCCATGCCTCATTTGTCCTGGTGGTAACCTGTCTTTACGCTACGCGGGAGGAATATGAAATGGAAAAAAAAATGATTATAGCATTATGCATATCTTTCATGTTTACAACAACCAATCAGTCTAGAAGCCCCTCCATTGATTGTCAAATCGTTCTATTGGGAAATCTTTTATAAAAGAACCTCTATGCCTACCCTCTAGGTTTAAATTTTAAAACTAAATATTCACTTCTAACTTTTTTTTTTATAATCTCATATATATACAATATAGTTGTACCAATCATAGTATAGGACCGATAAAACACTTTCCCCTATATTAACGCGTTAATTTGACAAACATTAATTACCAAAACTATTTCGGTACTTAATATAGCAGGTTTCTACTTCTCCACTTACTTTCTACCAATATCACTGGCCAAGAATTTTGAGTTGTTGCCTACTATATCCTACCAATAGACATCAATTCTTCTAGACTTTCCAGATTGTGTCTATATTCCACTATTAAAATCAGTTAATTAGATAAGGACCGTCCGCCGCTTTTAGTCATGCAGTCGATCGTCTTCCCCCCGTGTCAGCTTTTCTGATTTTTATTAGTGAGGGTTCATTTTTGTTGGGGCTGAGAAAATATTAAGAAGCAAAATCGAATATCACAGGCAGTAGAAATATACCATTTAACTGTTACTAAGACTAGTTCCACTCGCTCAATAAGCAAGTACTCTACAAAAATTGCTGTACTTTTATTGAACGATATAGTTTTATTTATCAAGTCGTTACCGTCTTCATACTTCTCTTAACTCTAAACTGTGCGTATTCTTTCCTTCTTTGTTTTTCCCTTTCATTTAACCAGCCTCTTTCACCGTTTATTTTAGGTCCCTGTTGTTACTCCTTCTCATTGTCGCAATCGCTGTTCAATTGTTCAAACTGATTTACCAGGTCATAACCAAGCTGAAATATCTAAAAGTCAATGGTCTTTTCTTTTAAATTACCTCTTTCTCTAGCAAATCAACTTCTTAAATCTCATTTCCTTCATTCTTTAAATGTTTATCATGCAAGATAAAACGGCATTCTTACCTTCAAATTGTCCTGGTCACTTACGATGTAATTCTATATCAGTAGAGCCTTCTGATAAGCCAAAAGGGTTTGAACTCAAAGTCGAATTACAATCTCAATCAGCTAGTCAGTCTCCTTCAACACTCTTGGCTTCTTCATCAAGTTATATTCTATTGAGATCTCCAGATGAAAACTTATATCAAGTACTTTTTGTTCCCATGATACCTTCAAGTCGAAGCAGCTTCAAGAACTTAGGAAAAGACTGTAACACAAACTCAAAGACAGGCAAATTGATTCTGCTTCTCCCCAAGATTCACCTAAAAAGGAGACTAATATGGATCAGCAACAACATACAAAAAAACAACAACAGAAGCAACAGCAAGAGTAACAAGAATCACAGGGTCATTCTATTTCTTTGAATTCACATACTAACTTTCCACCAGCTGCCGCATATAGAGTTTCTCAGAGTTGTATTCCACCAAATCAACTACTATATCCCCCCTTTCCATCCTCTGCAACCTCATTTTTTCCCACATCCTCTTCAACTTCCATTGCATCCATTCCAATACCTTCAACACAAAGGTTCAATTATACAACCTCATATCATGCATGATAGCCCAGAAGGTGTTAATCCATCTTATAACTTGTCATCCTTATCCTTAAAGCCCAACCCAGATGAACTAGATTCAAACTTAACAAATGGTGATTACTACTCTTCTGAGTTTGACTCAAATGGTGCATTTACTCCTAGTAACTATGATAGCCATTTGAATCTTCTTCAGCAGCACCAACAACAACTACAACAACAACTACAACAACAACTACAACAACAGCAGCAGCAACATACAATACAGCAACAGATACATCAGCAGCAGGATCAACAACTGCTTCATTCTAACGCACAGGAGGACCCACAACAACAGCATCTCATTTCACATCACAACTCCATTACTTCCGAAACTTCATCTCATTATCATGATTCTCATATGAACCAAGGTGGTCTAAATGTTGACGATCAATATAGAGATTTAGGTATGGGCGAATCAGATGATCAATATAATCAAGGTGATTTCCAATTCATGCCCAACTCCACTCCAAATTTTGGAATAAACTACAATAATGATAACCGCAATGGTATTAACGTAGGCAACCAACTGAATGGTATTTATCTTAGTGATCAGAATACTTTAATGCTACATACTGAACATAACCCCAATGACTTGTTGAGTTTGCCTGGTATCGATGATAACAATTCTCACTTAATAGATGGCCAGAGTATGAAAAATGAATCCGCTGAAATCATTGGTGACATGGATATCCACAGTCTCAACGTTGTGAAAGACGAATCACTACTGAATAATAATTCTCTCAGCACGGGCAATAATTTGGACGAGATAAATTATGGTCATGTGGATATAGACACCAATCTACTTGAATCAAACCAGCCAAAGAGATCAAGAGCTTCAGGAGGTAACCTAATTTACCTGAATCAAGAGTTTAGTCGGAATGCTAATCCAGGAACACAAATGAGAAGAGATATTGCGAAAGTCACAGGAATGACTGAAAGATCTGTTAGAATCTGGTTTCAAAACAAAAGAGCAAAGGTTAGAAAGCTGGAAAAACTAAACCAACTTGATATGAATGGCAACTCATATCATCGTACAAATAATAACCATGGCAATTTGGCCGTGTCAAATTCTATAAGTGAAGAATCTTCAAGAAATTTATTATCTTCTTTGCACAATAGTTCAAAACTGCCCATCCAAATAAATGAAAAGTATTCACTGGTGGATTGTTTATCTATCTCTGTTGGTACATGGCAGAGAATTAAATCTGGTTATATAAATCCAACAATACTGAAAAACTTAGGAAATTTGTCTCCAAGATTATTGAACAATTTGATGTCAACGACAGATTTATTGATTGTCTTATCCAAACGTGACAATGAACTGAACTACTTTTTTTCTGGTGTTTTTCAAAATGAGAAAGTCTTATTTAGAATTTTTTTCCCATTGTCTAACATCCTGAGTTGCTCACTGATCAATAATCATACTCAAAGGCCAGTTATTGATACTGATGGTCTTCCAAAGGATAATAATGATAAAAGAGAACCTGTCGATCTTACACCTCCTTCCAACTCCAATTCCAACGCAGCATCGCCATCAGACAATGATCCATCATCCGCATCATACAGAAACTCCAGCTTAACCACATCATCTGACGCTCAATTAAGAATGCAGCTGGCGGCTCCACCAAAGTTTGCTGTTCACTTTCTAAGGGATCCAACATCAGGGAGAGAGAACCCTAACCAATGGTCTATATGTGAAGATTTCAGTGAAGGACAGCAGGTGATGAATGCCTATATCGGCGAAGGAGGATCGGAGGCTCCTCACGTACTGAGTGGTAATGTTGAATACTTACAATTCCTTAACTCTGCAATTGTCAGCTTTAATCAGAACTTCTCCAATATGCCATTGAGATCAGGCGGCCTTACTCAAACTGATTCAACTCCTGCTGCTACTTCTACGAAATCAAGCGTTGTGGCTAACGAATCCACTGTGCCCACAACGGGCGAGTCAACTGATAAGGTTAGTTAGCAGGTATATCCGATTTTCATTAAGTAGTCACGTATATATTTTATAATATCTTTCGAATATACTGTGTAGTCTTAGCTTCATCCATTATTTGCTTTATCTGTATTTTAGATTTTTTTATTCACAGCCGCGCAATGATATCAAACAAAAATATCAAACACGCTCCACGATTTCAAATCAACGGCAATCTAACTAGAAAACGAACGTAGATAGTTGTATGGTAAAAGACCCAAAGAACTAGGAATCACAATCACAGTACTGTATTACGGAGAGTAAAATGGCTCCATCAGCACTGAAACGCCCGAGGGATGATACAGAAGAGGAAAATTTTGAGACAAATGTTTCTGAGCATATAAACAAGAAAACAAAAAGCCAAGCGGACTCAATACAAAGTCGGGACAGGAGTAAAGAAGAAGATGAGGAAAAGAATAACGAGAATGAAAGTGATGAAGATGATGATGATGATGATGAAGAAGAAGAAGATGATGATGATGACGATGACGAAGATGACGAAGATGACGAAGATGACGTAGATGACGACGATGACGATGACGATGACGACGATGACGATGACGATGACGAAGATGATGAAGAAAGCTCATCTGAGGATGAATTAACAGAAAACGAAAAACATAAGATCCAAGATAACTACCGTACATTGACAAGCGACTTAGAGCATCAGCGTGCTGAACTTACACGAGAAGGAGGTATTGGACTGGTTTATGGCTCGTTAGGCAAGGCGAACGATCTATTCAGATCTGTGAAACACAAATATGCTTCATTTCTTGAAGCAAAGGATTCTTCTGTACTTAAGGAGATTAGTTATCAGGCGGTTGTCGCCACACAAAACTTAAAGATTGGTGTTTCCGATAAGAACTTGGATTTTAACAAGTTTGGGAATATCTTCATGGACAAATTTTCAGGTACGTCATGGGACGAAACCTATGCCCAAGAGGACGATGACGCTTTCGGAGGTTCTGAGCGGACATCAGCTACCATTGACAATAAAGGGATAAATTGGCTTAATGCCGGATTGATATACATGCGCCATAGTATCAGACCTGCTACAACAGACTTTCTTTATGGCCCATTGAGTATTGAAGGTAGACCAATTACATTTGCAACGCGGAGAATTGATGACTCTAAAGTCCAAGGTGAGGCCACTAAAGCCTCAAGAAAGACAGCTGAAGATATAGCTGCAAAGAGTTCTGAAGAGGACACTACTAAGGCATCCGAAAGAAGGTTTATAAGCCTTCGAAACAAGTCAGGAACAGAAAAAGTCAATCTTTTTGAGTTCTTTTTGGATCCCCATTCCTTTGGTAAGTCCGTAGAGAATTTATTCTATACCAGTTTTCTTATCAATAATGGTAAGTTAATTTTGGGATATGATGAAGATAATATTCCATTTGTTCAAGTTGCTGTTCCAGAGACAGTTTCACATCTACAGACTACAAAATCCAAGGAAGATGGTAAGACTCATATTATCTTTAACATGGATTACGATTCTTGGAAAGCTTTAGTCGAGAGGTTTAACATTACAGAATCTTATTTTGATGACCCTAACCATAATTATTAATACATATACAAGCTATTGTCTTGTGCCGAACTTTAATCTATATACACGCTCGATTGGAACAGTTGACTTTTATACAATTTTTATTAGTTTTCAACCCACCCTTCCAATTTCATTATTTCATCTATTGGCCATTTTCTGATCACAGAAGTGCCCAATTCAGTAGTTAGTTTTTTCTTCTCATACAGCTCTATTCCAGCCCATCCAATCATTGTTGCATTGTCTGTACATAATCTTACTTCTGGATAGTAAAAACTCTTGATTCCAATGGATTTCTCTCCTAGTTCTTCGTTCAACATTGATCTAAGATGCATACTAGAACCTACACCGCCAGAGCAAACAAATTCAGTGACCCCTTCAAATTTTTCAGGACTGAGTTTGTAAGCTAGTTTTATCTTTGTAATTATGTGTTTGAATATAGTGTTTTGAACTTTATACATTATCCTAGCCCTTAGAGCATTTTCCTGGGGCAATTCACCTCCAAAACTCCTAGCTAGAGATGATTTGACTTGAGACTCAAAAGATGCAAATGAAAAAGCTAACATGTCTTTTCTCCCAACTTGATTCTGCAAGGGTTCCACAACATTGAAGTCAACCTCCTTACCCCATTGATCTTTATGTTGATTCAAAAACACCTCCATTTCCTTACCAATCATATTTCCTCTGATCCCTAATAGCCTACCAGACTTATCCAGAGCATCACCAGCAGCTATATCTATGGTATCGATGAGAATCTCATGATCCACTATGCCTCTTGATAAAAGACATATAGTATGACCACCACTGACTAGTAGACTCAAAAATGGAAACTGAGGTTTTTCACCATTAGTTGACAATCTCGGTACCAATAAATGACCTAGCATGTGATGTACCCCAACAAGAGGCCTATTCCAAGCTACACTCAAACCTTGTGCAATCATATAACCTGCACTTAAAGACCCAGTCATACCAGGACCTCTCGTGGCACACACTAGGTCGGGGATGGAATCAGGAGAAGTGACATCTCCCCAACCCACCTTTTTCAAAGCTCTTTGAGTAACGAGAGCAACGTTTTCATTGTTGTGTCTTGCTGCGTCAACAGGAACGACACCTCCTTTCAACTTGGAGTCTAGAGTCACCTTCTCTTCGTAGATAACCTTTGGTGGCTCTGTAGGAGAAAACCTGTCTAACAAAGCTACACAAGCGTCATCACAGGAAGATTCAATAGCTAAAACCTTGTAGTTTCGAAGTAAAGTGAGGCTTGTGCAAGCAGCTTTGCGCCCACGAGACAGAACAAACATTCTCTATCTACCTCTTCTACCCTTGTGACCACTCTGATATTTATAGAAGCCCCAATATTCAACTTGTTCACCTCACTTCATGGTAAAGTCGACAGAAGACTATAGATGCCAATCACATCCCACTTGAAAAATGCAGACAACCGGGTAATGGCGATTTTTTTTCTGCTCGCCATAAATCCCAGACATCAAAGTCTTACTTAACCAACAGCTACTAGCTAACTAAAGGCCCGGAGAAGCATACTGTTGACGGTTACTGCATTGACTACCACTCCGACCCACTGCACAGAAGAGCAGTAGACCCAATCATATTGGAACCAGCGCAATACTCGGACAGAGTCTGTTAAGAAATTACATCTTTGCATTTTACAGACATCAACACCCCAATCCCGGACCAAAAATCGTACTGAATTAGTCCCCACCACAACTAGCTTCATATACAAAGTTGCCGCATGTTATTTTTCATATAGCACTACATTTTCTCTGTTCTATCTTCTTGTATTATCTTTTTTCAGAATTAAGGAGTTGCAACTGATAAAATACGAACGTTTCAAAACTTAAAAAATCTCACAATAAAATATATACACTAAGATGAATAACGTGCTGCTCACGAGCTCAACCATATCAGTACCGCATCGCTTTCATGGTAATACAGAAGCTGTGAAGAAAGACTCAACGTCTCCGAAATCCAGTGGGGACAAAGGCAGGGACTATCCCAATCCTTGGTATTCTGTCTTAGCTGGTGGGTTTGGAGGAATGGTTGGTGACAGTTCGATGCATTCATTAGATACAGTCAAAACCCGTCAGCAGGCTGCTCCGCACATTGCAAAATATAAAAACACAATATCCGCTTATAGTACCATCTTCAAGCAAGAAGGATTTGCAAGAGGCCTTTACGGGGGTTATGCAGCAGCCATGTTGGGGTCGTTTCCAAGCGCAGCTGCATTCTTCGGTACTTATGAGATGGTTAAAAAGACAGCAATTGAAGATTTTGGTGTGAACGATACACTTGCATACCTGACTGCCGGATTCTTGGGTGATTTGGCTTCATCTGTTTTCTATGTTCCTTCTGAGGTTCTCAAAACAAGATTACAATTACAAGGGCGCCATAATAATCCATATTTCAAATCAGGTTATAATTACTTCGGAACATACAACGCTATACAGACAATTATAAAAGAAGAAGGATGGAAAACTTTATTCTTTGGTTATAGAGCCACATTGATAAGAGATCTTCCGTTTTCTGCTCTACAATTTGCATTTTATGAGACTTTTAGAGAGTTGGCATTTGATTTCCAAGATAAAAAGGATAATTTATCAATATCTTTAGAGCTATTAACCGGCGCAGCAGCCGGTGGACTGGCAGGTATAATAACAACGCCATTAGACGTTATTAAGACCAGAAAACAAACACAGATAGCAACAACATCAACAGCATCATCATCATCATCGGCAGAATTACTACAATCCACATCGATCACAAGAAGTCTCCTTACCGTATATAGAACCCAAGGAGCACTGGGATTATTTGCCGGTGTAGGTCCAAGATTCGTATGGACCAGTGTACAAAGTAGTGTGATGCTTTTGTTATACCAGATCTCTTTAAGAGCATTAACTACTGGTGAAGTCACATTCGACGCATAAATTTTTAAATTACTTAAGTTATATACAGCTGATCAATAAATTCAGTAACCTAACACCTCTCAAAAACTCTATACAAACCCGGAAGATCAGCAATCTCGATAACGTCACGAACCAATGTGTTTGTCGCCAAAAATCGCCTCTTGACTAGGGGGGAAATCACATCTTCTAGCGTCTTACTGATTTCCTGCCTCCGCCGCTCGGCTTTCTCGTTCTCCAGTTGATCCTCTTCGTGATTCTCGGCAATTGCCTCGGGGATATAGAATAGGGAAAGTTGACGTAAAATGCCACCCAGACATGCTTTTTCGTCGTTGAAGTCAACCCTAGCTCCAATTTTAAACAAAAACAGTGGAAGCTTACTGAGGGGTGGGACATAACCTTTGACTAACATCGGAAGGGATCTAAGATTTGCATCTTTGGTATCTGAATCTCCAATAGGCTCTATGATCATAGAGAAGTATTCTTCAAACATCTCGGACATATCAATAAGCTTATCAATAATGTCATCAATCTCCGGAATTTTGCCCTTGTAATTCTTAATGAAAATTTCATTTTCATAAACTTTTAGCAACTGTTCACGAATGGAGATATCGTTATCAAACGTGATTAAGCCAAAGTTACTGAAATCAGAAAGACCAACTTGGTAGAACATCTCATTACATAAAGATGCGTAATCTATGAGAAATAACTTGACGTCGTACTGGAAACACAGTAAGCGCCTGTTGTAGTCAATTACACCAACATAAGTGTGCTTAGAAAAAATGTCAGTCAAGTTTCTGTTGATTCGGGATTCGATATCTTCGCAAAGTGATTTGATACTCTTTAGCTGAACACTTACGTATTCTCTTTCTCCAGATTCCACAACTATATCCAACTCACTTTCAACTTCATTTCCTAGCACTTCTTTGTCTTTCTCATTATCCAATACATATTCATCCACTTCTTCATTTCCACTCTCAGCTACTGATGTGTTCCTTGTCTTATAATCTCTTGAATTATCTGCTATGGATGACTGAAGCTTATCATTGGAAATCAAAAAAGAATTTAATTTAGACTGTGCAAAGTCAGTTCTTACTAGCTTATTTTCAGTTGCCTTCTTGAACTTATTCAGATCAGGCATACCACTAACAACTCTTTTAGTGACTGCTGTAGATCTAGTTGAAAATCTTGGTTCATTATAAGTTTGAGTTACATCTAAAGACGCCAGTCCTTCTTCTTCCTCTTCTCTAAGTCTCTTATTATTTATTGTGACTTTCTGTGTAAGGAATGTCCTGGATGAGTCCAAGCTTGAAAGTTTTGTCTGTACTTGAAGAACTATATGCTCAATAATCTCATCTTCGTGTAAAAATCTGACTTCACGTTTTGTAGGATGAACATTAACATCTAAATTTGCCGGGTTGATCATCAGAGATAAGTAAACAAAAGGTTTAAATCCTTTGGGAAGAAAAATAGAGTAGACTTGGTTGATTGCCCTTCGAAGTGGATCGCATGCAACTAATCTATTATTAATGAAAAATACAGGAGCTATCACTTTTTTGTTATTATAATTTGAATTGGTGATTTGTCCCTCACAGCTCATAAGCCCAAGATCTTCGTTTCCCTCAATGCGTATCTCAATCAAATCATTTGCTACGGATGAGCCAAAAACTTGTCTTATTCTATCTTTACGGCTCGTTGAGGATCTAATGTTGATATCACTAAATCCATTGCCGAATTTCTTGCATGTAAAGCCCACATTTAAAGTATGGATAGAGTATCTTCCGACAACATCTGCAATCTTATTGTATTCATCATTCCCACCTTTCAAAGCTCTTAACCTTGAAGGAACATTATAAAATAAATCCTCTACGCTTATTTGTGTACCTTTCTTTCCAGCAGTAGGTTTGGGATCAGAAGATTCATTTGGGGTAGGAGATGTCAATTTTCCATCTGAATAATAGCATTTCCAAGCACATTCATCTTTTTCAGTCTTTGTCACAACTGAGAAATGTGCAATGTGGGATATACTTGCCAGAGCTTCACCTCTGAACCCATATGTGGCAATCGAATTCAAATCTTCAAACTTTGATAGTTTAGAAGTGGCAAACCTTTCACAAAGTAAGGGTAGATCTGAGTAGGACACCCCACAACCATCATCTGTTATCTGTAGCAGTTTGAGACCTCCTTCTTTCACGACAATGTCTATCAATGTGGAATGGGCGTCTATTGAATTTTCCAGCATTTCCTTCAATGCATTAGATGGAGCGATGATGATTTCACCAGCAGCTATCTTGTTCACTACAGAAGCGTCCAGCCTGCAAATTGGCTTATACTCTACAGGCGTGTGGCTCATTTGTCAAATACTATATACACGCTTGTCAATTTGTTCCTATGGACCATCTAATTTTGCCGTAAAGTGTTGCTGAAAAGTACCCATCTTATGTGGGGATGATCTTGAATGGCAACCTAACGCGTCCTTCTCTTGAGTCGAAAGTCCGATTTTGTGCGGCGTAAAATGCAAAGCTTGTACTTTTGTGCAACTGAATAAATCAATTAGGCTGACTAAAGAGAATTAACAGGCTGAACTAGCTGTTGCAAAAAGGTATATAGAGTCAGAAGTGATTATAAGGCAATGGTGAAAAAGGAAAAGAACGCTATACCGCCTAAACAGGCGTTTGAAAGCATATATGGCAATCCAAGAGCTAGACTACCGCAGGAATTAGAGGACAAGCTGCTAGATGCCTTTTCTGATTACTGTGAAGACACAGGAGAACAAGAGCTGTATGTTTCAAAACTCCCTTCGTTTTTGAAAAAGTACCTTAATATTCCAAACAAATTAATACAGAGTGTCAATCTGCATGACTTTGCACTGGAAGGTGACGAGACCCTGACTATAGTTGATTTTGAAAAATATTTGAGCCGGGGAGGTTTACTCTTGACTCTTTCACAGAAGGACAAATTGAGCGTGGTGGACTACTACTGGAGAATGATACTGCGTGCAAGTGGACAGTTAGATGAGTCTTCTAAGATAGACGATACTGCAATATACGCAAAGACCTTTAATCTAAAGAACTTGAAGGATTTAGCAACGGAGGCAAATGATGAATCCCCGCCATCACTTCTTATCAAAATGATTGCAACAGGCTCAGGCAGCGGCAAAGGTAGTCTAACTTACTTAGATTTTGCTGTCCTTTTGGGAAGGATTGGTGAATTGGGTTTAGATAGATAAGTACAGATATGTATGGTGCCGTGTTAAATATACAAATTTTCATTTCTTGTTATGGCTATTAAATAAAACTATACAGATTATGTCAAACTAAGCAAAATTTTTGGACAAAAAAGAAAACATCTATGAACTTGTCATTGAAACATGCAATTACCAAAACTATGTATATGATGCTTGTCGTATCATTAGAAATCTTTATGAAGTATAAAAATCAAATAAATAATTCGTGGCTAGATCTAAAGAATGTGCTTGGATCTGAAGTAACTTCTCAAATATTGAATTTCCCAAATACCAACACCAATTAAACCGAGGATGATGAAAACAGAGAAGTTACGCACTCTTCTGTTAGTACTTTCATTGGTATCTCTTAATCTTTCTTCTCTACGGATCAAATATTGTAATTCTTCATAAAGTTCATCAATCATGACTTCAACCTTTCTGAAAATGACCTCGGTTGGCTTCAAATCTTCAGCTGCTCTAATGGCGTTCCAGTCTCTAGCAGCGGCGCCAGATTCGACATCTACGTCAATTTCACGGGATAAGTAGCCACGGCTACCACCTCTCACCAATTCGTTTTCAAAACAAATATCAATTGGAGCATTAGCTAAAGTAGTGAAAGCGATCTTAATTTGACCAGCAAAATCACGAGTCTTACGGTATTCGTTTCCAAGTGTGTCAACGATACGCATAGACAGGATTTGACCATCTCCAACATAACCATTGGAGTTAACAGAAACAACGACAAGCTGCTCCTTGGAAACGAATTCTCTCACACATCTTGGAGGTGGAGCACCTGGAGAAGCTGCAATATCAAGTTTCAAACCCTGAGCTAATTGCAAAGAGAGGAAGAATGCTAATAGAATACAGACAAACGATCTCATCTTGTGGAATGTCAAACTATGCTATATGATGCGAAATAAGCCTGTTGAAGTCTGATCTGTTGGTGAAGAAAGGCCTTGTAATGGGATCTACATTGCTTGATTGGTTTATTTTGAGATCCCACAGACGCGTTTCGGCAGTTTTGACTGTGATCTGTCTTTTTTCGTCTTTTTTCGTGGTTGCGAGCCCGTTTAAAGTGAGACAATTATGTTTGTTGTGGCCAACAGTATCACATTTATTATGCTGTGAGAAATATTTTGATTATCATTATTGGTACAGTCAAATTACAAATTATACAGAAATACAAAACAATGCACGATCAGCTGGCTTACTCGTCTTCTTCGTCAGCCTCGTTAAACGCACCGGCGCCACTAGCTGGAGTAGGTGCATCCCAGGCACCTGGAGTAGGAGCAACATTACCTGGGGTAGCCCCCCAATCAGAGTGAGTATCAACGGTATCCCATGGTCTAGAGGTTGAATCACTGCTTGAATCTGGGTTCCAAGTACCTGAAGATCCCCAAGCTGGTGTTTTACTACCTGATGCTGGTGTTCTACCACCATCAGAAGATCCCCAAGCAGGCGTCTTGCTTCCCGCAGCAGGAGTCCTGCTACTTCCCCAAGCTGGTGTCTTATTACCTCCCCATGCGGGAGTTCTGCTGCTATCAGCTCCCCAAGCTGGGGTCCTGCTACTATTTTCTGATCCCCAAGCTGGGGTCTTACCACCTGAGGACCAAGCTGGTGTCTTACCACCCGAAGACCAAGCTGGTGTTTTGCCACCAGAAGACCATGCAGGAGTTTTGCCGCCGGAGGACCAAGCAGGTGTCTTGCCGCTGTTATTTTGGTCATTACCCCAACTGGAACCATTACCAGAACGTTGGGATCTGCCACCTTGGGAAGAATAACTGTTGTTATTTCCACGGTTATTAAAGCTTGAACCGCCACCGTTGTTTGGTCTACGACCTCTGTGATTGTCCAAGAATTGTTCATATGGAATAAATTGGCCTGGTCTGGACTCAAACAATAAGTCAGATTTATTTATAGCAACAATTTTAGCTGGGTTGTGCATTTCAACTCTTGCAAGTTCACCATTTGCTGACTTCACAATACCTTTCTTACCTTTATAAGGACCTCTACATACACTGACGTGTTGAGAGATTGTGTGATCTCTACCTGCAAATGAGTTTGTAGCTGCAATTTGTGGGGGTGCCATGACTCTATTTGGATTCATCTTGTTGAGATCAGGAGTTTTGAAACTCGACATAAGTGAACCTTTATTGGAGATAGTTTGAACTTCAGCAGAATTGACAACAAAAATACCAGTATTTTCAAGTACTGTTCTAGACTTCAAAAACAGGAAAGACCTATAAACATGTAAAATTGCACCTTCCCTTCTTTCACCTTGAGCTTCTTTGACAACATCTCCAACTTTAATTTCAAATCCGTTTCTATCTGTAGTCTTCTCTGTGCCTCTATCAAGATCGATAGCCGACTGGATAGATGATGGTTCAACAGTCATAACTCTACCATCGACACATAAAACAGTGAATAATTCCTTTTCTGCTTTTAAAACAATACCGACATTTTGAGTACTTAATTGAACTAATTGATGTAATTCGAATCTACCAACTTGAGAAGAGGTATTAGAAGATTTAGAAGATTTGACTAAATAGTTAGGGAAAACGGTGATGTCTTTATTTGTTTGATCTGAGATTAAAGTAACTTGATTGCCTTCAATTCTAACAATGATACCACTTTCATCACTATGAGTACCGTGAATAATACTGACGTGATCACCTAACATAAACTTCTTTCTCAAATTAGAGATTTGGATTTCAACAGTGATACCATTGATATCGTCTTCATCATTATTGCCTTCCAATGTGACTCTGGCAATCTTACCCTCAGGAGCGCCAACTATTCTACCCTTCATACCTGACTGTTCACCAGAGACAATGTCAACAATATCATCAGGTTGGAATATGATGGAATCTTCGTTATCTTCCTTCAATGTAGCTGAAATAGATTGCACATCAATACCATCTGAGGATGTACCTGTGCTAAATAACTTGAGTTCACTTAGAGTTGGTTTCACATTTTTAATTTCTAATAATTGAATTTTGATATCTTTGTAAAGGAATCCATTGATATATTCCTCATTTTTGTAGATGTAATAACCAGCTTCTCTTCTTGCAGAAGATAAGTGTGCATGGTCAAACTGACTGGCTTCAATTTCAGAGAATAACCTTTGAGGGGGTCTTCCAGTTGCAAATGATCTTCCACGTTTATTACTTCCTGTAGAGTCATCAACTCCATAAGTAGAGTCAACAACTGTTTGAGAAGAAGATTTACCATAGTCTAATCTTGGAACTATTTTGACACGTACTTCTAAATCATTTTCTGCTAGGTTATCAACAATACCTAAATCTCCTCTGTATTTACCTGATTTGATTCTAACATAAGAACCAGGTTTCAATTGAACATCAGTGGATTTTCCTGGCTTCAGAAGTTCTGGATATTCCTCAATTGGAACCAACACTTTATTACCATTCAAGTAAACACCTGGGATACCCGTCAAAAGATCATTAACAGCGTCAAATCTTCTGGCTTCAATATAAATGTAACCTGTAAAATTCTCTCTTTGGAAAACACTGAAAACTTGCTTGTTCTTCAAAGTCATTAATCTAAGGAATAATTGCTTGACAAGATCCTTTTCCTTACCTGGTCTGACTCTGATACCCCAAATAAGTGGATCATCAACAGATGGCAAGAGTAGACGCTGGGAAACGTTTTGAGTAGAACCCATATATCTTGAGGATGAAGAACGACCGTAACGTGCTCTAAACTCATCAGCTAATGCTTGTGCATCTTGTTCATCTAGTTTTTCTCTGGTTCTATCGAGCTTTCTATGTAACCTGTCGTCTTGTCTTGGTAGTGGTTCATCGTCATTGGCATGATCATCGGCAATGAATTCATTTCTGAACATTTCAGCCTCTTCATCATCTTCCTCTTCCTCTTCATCATCGTCAACTTCGGCTTCAACATCCAAGAATTGATTGCCTCTTCTTCTCTTTCTTGATCTTGTGTTTTCCTCCTCGTCTTCTTCATCTTCTTCATCTTCATCGTCTTCTTCATCTTCATCGTCTTCCTCATCGCCTTCGACTTCAGCTTCTTCTTCCGCATCGCCAGCAGTACCTTCAGGCTTTTCATCCGTTGAAGATTGCTCAGGCTTGGCTTCCGTTACGCTGACATCAGCTGGATCAGAAGATGGAGCGACGTTCGCAGTTTCTTTCTTAACGGTGACTGGAGTATCCATTGTTGAGCTGCAAAGTTTGGGACTTGTATATAGCAGACAAGACTCAGCCGTGATCCAATAAGCAAGTAGATATACTGATGTAGGCTTGAGTGTGAGACTGGTGGGTGATGTAAGGGAGAGGGCAACTACTAGTTGTGCTTGGTGCTCTTTCACCTCCTCCAAAGTAGCCATTGAAAGATTTCAGAGCGCTTGGCGGGTAATCCAGTGCATTTAGTTGCGTGAATTCAGTATTATTCTTTACAGTTTATTACAACGATTACTACTACATCCCTATGTCTATGAAACTAGTGTATGTTAGTGTATTTGATTGTATATATTTATGTACAGAATATAACAGCAGTGGCTTCATTTTGTAAAAAAAATTGGCATGTTGTCATGAAGGGAGATTTTTCACACCAGACCAAGTGACCTCGTGGGTGATTGGAAGTAGGTGTAATTTGTTATGTTATTGTAAGATGAGACTAAGATGAATTGATGTTATCTGCTAAAAGCTAATACTGTGAATCAGTTTACCTCTTCTTCTTCCAGTCAAAGGCTCCTCTGGAAAAGTCTAATGGTTTAGAAACGAGTCCCTTTCTCTTCTTTTCCTCTTTGAAAAGTACATGTCTTTGAGCTATTGGATCGTACTTGATCTGGGCAATAGGATCAGATGCTCTGGGAAGCAGTATAGACCTCTTGTAACCGGTCTTAGCTGTCGATATAAGATGCACTACGGTGGTAGCAGCTTTAGCCTCTGTTGGGATAAATGACGATTCCTGTCGTTAGTAATTCGTAAATTAATTAGTGGAAAGTTAGAACGACATTACCTCAACAACCCTGCGGTAATAACGCTTATGGAAAAAATAAGCACTTCCAGGTGTAGAATACATACTAGCCATAATGTGTATATGTCGATATGTGTCTTAGTTTTCTTAGTGTGGCTCCTTATATTGCTTTGAAAGTGCGGTACTAGTAGTCTTCTCGTCCTTCCTTTAATATGTTCGTTGAGAATTTTAAGACCTGGCCTCTCCACACCGTACACCTCTGGGGACAGAATATTACAGCCTTTAAGCTAGCAGAATCATAGCAACAGACAGAACTGTTGATAGCAGGGTTAAAACTACATCTCTCTCCTCTTAAAACAATAATTGGGGTCTTTTACACATCTTAGCTGATACAGATAACAATTGCATTTTTTTGTGATTGTCAAATTGTACCACTCCCCCACTGTGAAGCGATAATTTGACTCCAGCTTTATCCATCATTTCAGATGTTTAAGGTGGAAGACTTGGGACCGCTATTCAGGACGCATCATATTAGCTCCAATGGTCCTTCTAATGGCTATAACAGCGGAAATCCTCTCAATGGTGCTAATAGGAACAGTATAGCCGGTAATACTACTGTTCCATTTGATGAAAGAGCCGCCACGGTGACAAACTTTTATAGGATCGCAAAGATAAGCAGAATTAACTATGCGTTCTACCAAATGTACGAATCACCATCAGAGTCAGTAACTCCTGAGTCCACATCCACTTTTTCAAATTCAAATTCTTCGTCAAACCAGAATCAAAATAGTGGCAACAACGGCAACAATAACAATCGGCCTCAGACAGGCTCGTCAGCTGCTGTTAAGAATGCCCAGCAGATTTATTCCTATGAAGAGATTCTTAAGAACAAGCTAGAAAACGAATATAACATCAAGGACATTATATTTTTTGTTTCAAAGAAAGAAATTTTTATTTTCCAAGTAGAAGCCAAAACTAGTAATGACGAGATAGGATTCAATCAATTGAAAGATGCAATCGATAACATCATCACAGAGAATAAACTTTGTCTCAAATTATTGTCTGGTAGTAATTTTGATTCAGAAACAATCTCTAAACCACAGTTTCCTCCAAATGGACAGAACAACCCATCAGCTACGCAGAATAATAGATCCTTGAGCATAATATATACCACATTTTTGAGATCGGTTCAAAAATATGTCTCCATGAGACTTACGAAAGTATACGAGTTGCCAGATTCATCGATAGAGATATTGGCTTTTGGTAATCAACTAATAATTTCAAATGGAAGCAAAGCAATTTCCTCTTTGTCCAACAGCTCTACTTCAAACCCAAATTCTTCTCATCCTGGAAACCTTTCCAATTATTTTGCCACCAGAAGTGGATCAGATAAAAAAAGATTAGACCAAAATCCTTATTATCTACTGTTAAAGATCAATCCATCATTAGGAAATAATAATCAACTGATGCTTAACTTATCCTTGTCCAGATCATTTAAATTTTATAATTTGGCAACATTACTTGATCATAATGATATGTCTTTTGCCGACAGAAAAGACTTTGTGATATATATTTGCCCATCAGGTGTGCGCTGTTCCTGTGCTATCAAATCATCAATGAGAGAATCTGTTACAGGTGAAGCTCCTACAAATTTTGAAAAGTTATTTAAATTACTTTTAGATCATACTAATATCAAGCTTTTGAAGGATGAATATGGAAACCCAAGCCACTTTTGGGATTCCTCAAATAATAAAAGGCAATTCAAAAAATGGATCAAACTAATTCCGAATTTAAATCACATGAATGGTTTGACTCCTAGAATAGCGACGTTCTTGGAAACGTTTACCCCTACTAAAAAGTACATAACGTGGCCCTTAGAGCTTTGTTTTGTTCAATTTGCGTCTGGTACTGAATTTGAGCTTCATAAATCTTCACCAAATATGGCTGCTGCTCCACAGACAGCTGCAGCATCGTCAGCTCAGCCTTCTTTGTGTGCTCCTACACCAGGCTCTCAGAGCACTTCATTAAGCAAGGGAAATATATCCAATGTTCCTTCGCCAGCTTTTCCCCAGCCATCCACTCCATTGACCATTAAAGCTGAAGGCGAATTTTATCTTGATGATCCACTTGAGATGGTTGAACAGTTCATTGACATGAATGAAAGACTTGAAGAAGAAAAACTTAGAGAAATAGAAAGACAGAAACAACTACAGAAGGAAAAGGATTTAGAGAGAGAAAAGGAAAGGGAAAAGGAGAGAGCTATGTTAGAATTGCAAAACTCCAATCCAAGTTCAGCAACTGCATCAACCATACCTGGTACTGCTGGCACCGTGGCCAGTTCAACCATGTTTGATGAACAGAATAAAATGGATATTGATGGTATGCATTTCGATTTTTACCCTGGTGACTTCTCTACTGGTATGAGTGGCTCCTTGATGAATGATTGGATGAAAACCATGAACGACCAAAACGCAATGGATCCATATGCTCAGATGAATATTCATCAAGCTCAAATGGTGACTTCAGGATCAACTGGAAATAATAATCAAAATGAGAATGTGTCTGAGCAACAGCAAACTATAGAGGCTAAACAGGCTGATGACCTTAAGGATCATCATCATGATGATAATGATGAAGTTGACGATTTATTCAACGATCGTGAAGAATCAGCTTCCGCCAATGAAGATTCAAATAACGCTCAAGATGAAAAGAACGATGACGATTGGAACGATTTGTTTGGTGACTTGAACGACGATATGGATTTGGACAAAGATGGAGAGAGAGAAGTAGGTACTTCAAATGAAAACGAGAATGAAAGCAAGGTGGAAGACATAACTGCTAATGCAATTGAAACTGAGAAAAAAGAAGCCGAGGTTGCCATAGCATCAGAATTTGAAAATCACGCAACTGTTACTGATGCCAATCAACAATCTACGATTGCTGACAATGAGGCAGGAGAATTCAAGTCTGAAGCTGCTGAAGCAATTGGGTCCTCAAAATTTGCAGACTCTAAAGACCAAATTAATGCAGAAGCAGATTCTTCAGTCTTTTTGCATCATCCTCCTACAGGCTTATACGAAGACCCGGGTGCTCCATCTCCAGTCCCATTTCAGATATTTGCTTCTCCGTCCCCAGAGTCTCAGTCTAATTCTGCAACAGATGAAAAATTTACAACACCAAAAGATCCAAGAAAGTCTATTTTTGCTCCTTTGAACTTTAATCCTTTAATTGAAAAGGATATTGACAGCAAGTACTCTACTGGAGGTAAGTTTTTTATCAATAGTCCGGCTGCACCTCAAATTCTTAATTCCTCGTTTCATGACAGCAATAACAATACTCCTTCTTTTTTGAAATCGAATGACCTATTATCGGTTAGAAACAAATTTCCAGACTTTAGTGTCGCTAACGACAGTGAGCTAGATGAATCCAGTGAAGAAGAGGGAAATAATAATGAAGTCGAAGAAATGGATGACGACGAGGATGAAGGAGAGGGCGTCAATAATTTCAATGGATTGGGACTTGATGCTTCGAGAAGTTCTGATAACGAATACGATGAGCGAGACAACGAAAGAGATGAGCATGATAACCAAGATGACAATGACGAAGATATGGATGAAGAAGACAACGATGATGATGATTTGGCCGATGTTTATGGGGGTCGCTTCAGCCAAGATTTTAATTTTAGTATATTTGATGATAACAGTGATCCATTTGTTGATAAAAACAGCAAGAAGAAGGCTACTGAAGGATTAGGAATTGTGAGTGGACGTGAAAATTTCTCTTCCAATTCCTCCAGTAATAATAATGGAATCCATTCATTACCTGATCAGCCTCAAACTGCTGTCTCTTTTACTCCTTCAAGTGCCGGAAGTTTACTTCCTACTCCGCAAATGGCTCCTGCCCTTCCGGGACCTGGTACATCAAATATTTCTTCTCCAGCTATTACTGCAGCTAGTCCTGCCAATTCAAACGAAATCCAAAACTGGTTGTTTTGGATCATTAGAGGTCCTCAAATTTCTACTTTCCCTCCCAAATTTTTGAAAGAGAATCCATCTCTTTCTAAAGAATCGTTGATTAGTGTTCTACCATACTTACAAGACTCTATCCTGTTTTCTAATCTTGAGTCGCTTGGAGAGGATTATGATCCTATTCTACAACATCAAAGGGAAGATCCCACTGATTTGACTTTGAATATGAAGCTTATGTTGGAGAAAGTATTTCCTGGTGCTGAGAAGGTTAAACTATATGAATTGCTAGAGACCACAACTCCTTTGAAGCCTAAAGCTCCTTTTCAATGTTTATTTGAACTTGATGACAATAAGTTTAATATAGATAACGACGCAAACGAGACAATTAGTAATAACCACGGTGGATTGGACTATAGACTGAAATACGAAGGTGGATATTCTATAAAGAATGAGTTTGATGATCCCAGTTTTGCTACCACTTCGCCGTTGATGAATGTAAGTTCAGTTCCCGATATGAATGATAACATGGTTACTGATCAGGAGATAAAATTAATCGATGGTTCCAAGCCTTCTGGAGACTCTAAAACGATTACAAACACTACCATTATGAACTCTATTTCTCAAGATAGCCTTTTCCATGTTCCCTCTACGCTAATGAATGTGAAAAGACTTGATCAGGACATGACTATCAACGAAACAAGTTTAAATTTCTGGAAAATTCTACATTTGCAACCTGTGAACGGTGAGAAGCATTTCCGTGTTGTCATGGTTACACCAAAGGGATTTGATTATTACATGAAAAAGGCAAACAGGTTTTTGAACTCGATAATTGACGCTTATAGGAGTTGCAAATTTGGAAATATTCAAAAATTAGAGATAAAAGACGACACGTTGAATAATGAAGGGTTTCTTCTAAAAGATGGTTTACTAGAAATTGACATAAACTCGTACTCTTCGGGGTCAGACTATTGGGATGCTGTTCAGATGAATCTTGACTCTTTGGCCCTATCAATTCAAAGAGAGTATGTGAAAAACGAAATGGAGCGCAAGCAGAAAGATTCACCTATATTACTTTTGATGGTATCACCTTTTGGGGACCTGTCTGCTATGATTAATATGAGCACAATTATTGATAAGTTTACCACAAAATTAAATACTTTTATCATTGATCAGGAAGTATCAGATGATAAAAGAAAGAAGAGAAAAACATCGACTTCCAAAGGACAACCTACACAGCAGATAACAAAGATGTTACCATTAAAGACCTTCCATAAAGCTATTGCGATTGATATGTTCTTTTCAAGACATGGAAATTTTTCTGTTTACTCAATGGCCAAAATAACCAATATATGTATGAACCTTTACAATTTGTTCCCCAACTCCAACTCAAATCCTGCTTTGCCATTCAATAATAGAAGTACATTCACCACAGTTTCAAGAGAATTGCCAAAGAAGATATTTTTTATGTTGACTAAGCAACCGATCGCAAGAAATCTGATTGCTGATGAATTGTTCCTACATTTATGCTATGAAAGATCAATTGATAAACAATGGTGTGTTGCTTCTTGGACTGATCAGTATGGTAGGTTGAATTATACTAAATCATGGCACATTGGAGAAAACTCCCCAATGTGCAAAAGTTTTGAGGAAGTTTCTAATGAAATATTTGACGTTACTTTGAGAAGTATTGGTTCTCATCTGGGTAAAGTTTATGTTTTGTTGACAAGACTGAACAATATGATTCCTGATGATGAGCTCACAGAATGGAAAAGGCTGTCTATGAAACACAATAGACTAACCTTGATTGTTTTGACTGTGGAATTGGAGTCTAGTACTTTAATATTGTCGGATGTAGAAAAGGAAAAGGAACACGAGGAAGTAATTCAGGATTTTGTCTACGGATCAGTCAACAATAGGTATACTGTTGGCTCGACTGCTTCAATGATGACTCCTTTCTTCAATAAAGTTGACTCGCCAGAACTGAATATGGCTTCACCTTCGTACTTTGGACATGATCTCAATGGAGAGTTATCTCCAGACGTCCTAAGCAACAATCCAGGAGATTCACTTTTGATTGACTTGAATAATGATGTTCATGCAATCATTTTTCAAGCCACGCATCCACTATCCAATCAATCTACAAGAATGTCATTGCGTACAGGTTTCTTATACAACTTCAATCAAAAACTGTTTGAAGTCAATCTTCTTAGTTGCCATTCCGGAATTAACTCTACGGAGTTGCTCAAAACTATCTTGGTACAATACAAGAACCTGGCGCAGATGGCTAATGTTTGGTGCTTGAATAAATCTACCACTTCTTTGTCTGATGACATTGATTTGAACGTCGACAATGGTGCTAATAGCAATGCAAATGGAAGTGCCGATGAAAGTAATAGGAACCCAAGAACTCAAAATTCGGTTATCCCATGGCATGTTCTTGTAGTTCGTAGAACTTTAGATTGTTTGGTTCATATTCGTGTCAATTAGCTATCATTCGCATTAAGTATATATTTATTACAAGATTACATAAAACAAGCTTTGACAGCAATATATTGTTATTCTGAAATTTAAGTTTCTTCCCTCGAAGAAACGATAGACTCTTTAGCCTCGAGTAATTTTGATAGTCTTGTATCTGTAGACCAGTTGCCTGGAGATTCTGGAAAGTGTTTATGGTACACTTTGTACCTTTTATACTCCCCCTGTTTAGCAGACGCAATAATATTAAGCATTGCACTCACGTAAATGGACTGCAGCTTGGTCTCTCCCCAAACGGAAATGAAAAAATTTAAAAGTAAGTCAAAAAGTCTATGATCTTTCCTATACTTTTCGTAACCTTGTGAGTGATCAGGAACGGCATCAGAAAGAACAGACAAGATTATACTTGGAATAGTCATGGACTTTTTCAGGCTTTTGATGGAATTTGGAGAAGAAAATTGATCACTCAAGATTAGGTCTCCAGAATCTTCCAATAGTTGCGCCAGTATCATTCTTGCCAACTCAAGTAAAAAGTTTTGCTCCCTCTTTGCTGACACAGTATCGTAACTTGTAAAAAATTCCAAAACATCAGAGTAATTCAACTGCATCAACTTTTTCGTCACGTCTTTTCTGAACAAATCAAAATGAGATTTATTATAAGTTTTTAAGTATCCATATTCCATTAGCAGCAGAGCTTTTCTCAATTGTATCGACTCAACTCCTAATACGCTATCAGACAATTCATTTTCATCATTTTCGATCAATGGAATATAGGTGGGTATTATTTTCAGTTCGTTATTAAGTATAGGATCTAACACAGCATCTGCTTCAGTAAAGGCGGTATCAAGGATGTTTACGTACCTTAAATCATCCAATCTTCCAAATATAGATTTTCGAAGTAGTTTTTGTCTTATTTCCTTGGTTGTAGATCTATAATGCTTGTCAAAGTCATCAAGCAAAAACCTAGTGATCAGAGATAATATTGATCTCCAGTATTTCCAGCTTCTTGCGTATTTCTTACTCTTTCTTAGCGCAGTAGAACATTTGAATGCCCATTTATAATATGTCCATATCTTGGTGGTTCTTTTGCTGAATTTCAAATTATCTAAAATTCTATCTTCACTGAGTAAAGAAGCATCATTGTTTGTGTTGAATACTTCACTAGTGGTCTTTACCTGGGATACATCAGCATAGTTCACCTCAATTGTATTGTCGACTTCAGTTTCAATTTCAGATTCACTATTGATTTCTTCATATGCCACGTTACCTATTTTTGTATGATTCCCCACATCATGATTTTTCTTGCTAACAAACGAAAACATTGTACAGAGAGACCCACTCAATACACTAAGATCAGATTTGAAAATTTCTGTTTTAGCCCTTCTCTTGCAAGTCCAATCTGATCCACCTGTCAATTCAGCCAGTTCACTGTCCTCAAGCTTCGTGGTTCCATAGTCAGCTTGAGTCATTTTAACATATTGATGAATTAGATCCAGAGACCTTAAACTCAACGAACGTAAACCGTAATCTTTATCGTCAATTTTATCAAGATCAGCTGTACATTCTGGACCAAGAGAAGTGACAGTGAGCAACAAATCCAGCATTGCAACACTTGGAAACTCTGTGGCTGATGTCTCTGCATTGGAGTGGGCATATATAGAATTTTCAAGATGTCGTAATAGTTTATTGAAGTTGGTATATGTCAAAAGGGTGTAGTGGTAGTTTTGGATCTCATCATGCCGTCTTTTACGGTCCTTACCAGCCAACTCTTGCTGTGAAAGCGTTCCCATATATTCCGAACCCATTTCTTATCTTGAATACTACCTCTGAATTAACCAGATGCTCCTCAATGATTGGCAAACACCACTTTTCAGTTGCTACTATGGTTGACATTGGCCAAATGAGCCCGGCAGCCTCTGGGAGATCACTACTGACACGGCGATGTTTGGCAGTCCTGACGCGTCTTTGGTGAGGAAGGTAAATAAGCATTTGAGGACACAACGACACCCAGGCACTGCTATAAGTGTGTCTGATCTGGTTGGCAGAAGCACATATTGACTCTCTGTTTATATACCCACTTAAAGACACATTTGTAAACATGGTCACCGTTGTTGCAAGCTCCGCTGCCGTATGTTTACCTTTTTTCCCGCACTTCTTCCGGCCTTGGTGAAGTGTCTCGATTCCATACCACGATGATACTAACTTCTGAATTTCACTCACTCTGTTGAATTTGATCCGACTTGATACAGCTTAGAAAGAAGAGAAACTTGAAGAAGTCTTTGAACTTTACAGTGATGGTCATTGGCCAGTCTGGTTCAGGAAGATCCACTTTCATCAATTCCTTGTGTGATCAACTCATTGTAGAACCTTCCTCGACCGTGAAATTGTATTCTCCTGAGGAGTTATCCCAACCTGACAGGGATTTACAATTGCGTAAATCCACTGTTGAATTGGAAGACAATGAAGGGGGTAAGATCAATTTGAACCTTATTGATACACCTGGTTTTGGTGATTCTATTGACAATGAAATAAGTTTCCACCATATAAAAGATTATTTAAAGCATCAATTTGATGAGATTTTAATTGAAGAATCCAAGTTAAAGAGAAACCCTAGATTTAGAGACGGAAGAATCCACGTCTGTTTATATTTTATTAACCCAACTGGTCATGGTTTAAAAGAAATGGATGTTGAGATCATTAAAGAATTAGGTGAATTAGTTAATATTATTCCAGTTATAAGTAAAGCCGATTCTTTAACTGTACAAGAATTGAAATTGAATAAGAGATTGATAGTGGAAGACATTGAACATTATAAACTTCCAGTTTTTGATTTCAACGATGAACTTTTCAACATTGATGGATTATTAGATGATGAATCTATCGAATTAAACAAATATTTACAAAAATCCGTACCATTTGCGGTGATGGGATCCAATTCCACACAAACAGACAGTGAAACAGGAGAAGTTAAAAGAGTTAGAAAATACGCATGGGGTACCGTAGATATCATGGACAATGAAATCAGCGATTTCTTGACTTTGAAGAACACCTTATTGATTTCTCATTTAAATGACTTCAAAGATTATACTCATGAAGTATTATATGAAAATTATAGAACCAAGACTTTGGCTGAGAATGATAATGAAGCCGAAATGAGCATGGGCAATTCCAATGGAGGATACAGCAGAAATGTATCCACTGCTGCTACTGCGTATAGTACTACAGGTGGTGCTGATAGCATTGTCAATGGTTATGGCCATTCAAGTATGAATGGAGGTGAATACAATGTACCTCAAAAGGCAGACTCTCCAAACCTAGAGAGATCTCCAATGATGCAAAATTATAGTATGAAAGAAGAGCAGATAAGATTGGAAGAGGAGAGATTAAAGGCTTTTGAAGAAAGAGTTCAAAGAGACTTGATGTTCAAGAGAGAAGAGATCGAGGCCAGAGAAAGAGAATTGGCCGATATTGAAAGGAGATTAGCCCAAGAGAGCTTGCAAGACACTACTGTTAACTAATGCAGTATGTAAATCAACAACTATGTTGATACTATTGACTAACTCATCCCTTATTATATGTATGTTTTTGTTTTTGTTTTTGTTTTTGTGTTTTTTTTTTCTACTGTTCTTGGGTCTAAATTTTATCTTTTCAGGCCTTATGTCACTATATATCTTGAATGAGACTTTCCAGAAAGAAGGGCGTAGAAGAGTTATAGAGACAGTAAAAGTAGTAATTCAATGCAATACAACACCCCAGATTGTCGCAACAAGAGAATCACATGAACATGCCGAGAGCCCCCAACAAAAGCCACCCCGGCTGTGGAGTACGGGGGTACCTAGCCACTATTTAAGCACGCCGTTGTGCTCCTTGGTATGGAGTGTAAGGTAGCAGGGTTTTACTGCTGTGTTTTGTCTCTTAAAGACTCAATTGGCTTTATATACACACTATGGAATACTTACAGCAGGCCCAGGATATTTACGTCAGTCTTGCCAAAGATGTCGACCTTACCAGCCCTTCTTTACAGAGTATGTTGTTGTGATCAAATATTAAATATTTCAACTTTCTGCTTAAATTACTGTTATGATTACTAACCAAACCATTTACTTTTATTAGAATCATTGCTTTTTACGGCATTTAATCCTATCTTTTGGAACATCGTTGCTCGTTTAGAGTACTCTACCCATTTCTTGACAAAGCTAGCCTTTGGCAAGCCAAAATTAGGTTGCTACATCTTAGCATTAACAATCTTTTCACTCGGTATTGCTCGTGATCATGTTTATCAACTCGCTTTGAAAGAACAACCCACTTCTAGCTTATTAGACACTGAAATTATCAAGTACATTGCTGTCTTTGTATTTGCATATGGTAACATCCTTGTTTTATCTTCCATGTGGGCACTGGGTGTCACAGGTACATATCTCGGTGATTATTTTGGTATCTTGATGAAGGAAAGAGTCACTGGTTTCCCTTTCAATGTTTCAAATAACCCAATGTACCATGGTTCAACACTCTGTTTCTTGGGTACTGGTTTATGGTACGCTAAACCAGCTGGTCTTTTTGTATCTGTGTCTGTCTTCTTGATGTATGAAATTGCTTTGTTCTTTGAAGAGCCTTTCACAGCCATGATTTACCGCAAACGTGATGAAGAAAAGAATGCCAAAAGTTCATGAATTTATTTAAAGGTAACCTGTATAATGAGATGATCTAAAAAAAAAAATGTATACTCTGTTACTGTGTAGAATTAGATATAAAAAGCTTTTCACTATAATATATATTTTCAATTATAAACATTTAATTGTTTTGTTTTACTTAGTTATTAACTAAAGGATATTAATGGAATTAAATTAAACAGCAAAAAAGTATAAAATGGTAATTTAGATATAAAAAAGAGAAGACCATTTAGTATATAATAATAATACAAATAATAATTTAAACAATAATAAGTCGAATGAAGTTGCTAAATGAAGGACAATACAACATTGACTGTTTTAATACAATTTATTTTATATTTGAAGTAAAAGGAAAGGCAACACATAAACCCTTTTTGAAGGATGGATTTATTTCTAAAATCACTAAAATTACATGAAAAAAATACCAGCAACGAGGGCTAAGAAACCAACAACGTTAACGGTGTTCTTGATACCAGCACCTTCGTATGAAGAAACTTCAGCAACGGTAGATGAAGCATATTCAGTAACGTAGGCAAAGACGGTAGAAGTGGATTCAACAGTACCAGAACCAGCACCAGCACCAGCACCAGTTTCTTCACTTTCTGGGCATGGGACAGTAGTGGTAACGGTGTAAACTTCGTTAGCAATGGTAGTTTCAACAGTGGTAATGACACCAGAAGTGATATATTGTTCACAGTTACCGTCAGAACATGAGATGGCAGTGTAAGTAACAGTACCTGAAGGACATGGAACAGTAGTAGTAACGGTGTATAAAGAACCAGAAACATCGGTGGTAATGTAGAAAGTTGAAATACCAGTGGTTGGGACTTCAGTACACTTACCATCAGAACAAGAAGTAATGGTGTAAGTGACAGTAGATTGAGGAACATCAGTGATAACAACTGCAGTTTCAGTAGAGACTGATCCAGAACCAGATTCTGATCCAGAGCCTGAGCCTGATGTGGTAGTGGAAGCAGCAGTAGAGCTAACACCAGAACCAGAACCAGAACCAGAACCAGTTTCAGCAACAGAGGTGACAGTGACAGTAGCAGTGAAAGTGTAAGCAACTTCATCTCTCTTTACCTTACCAGCTGGTTCACCAGAACCAACATAAATGGTAGCAGCATATTCTCCAACAGCGGAAACAGAGGCTAAGAAAGCGGCTTCAACTTCATCATTAGAAGCAACTTCTTGAGTGAATTCTAATCCAGTGTCATCAAGAGTGTAGTAAGAAGATGGACAAGTACCATTGTTCAATAAGATAGTAATATCAGCATCAGAGAATTCAATATCAGAGTCTAATGGAACAGCGTCAAAGTTACCAAATGAACCTAAAACTCTTAACATGAAACCAAATTCAGCACCATCGGTGTAAGCTGCAAAGAAGACGTCTGAAGCAGAAGATGGAGTGTTGACAGTGGTAGAGGAATTAGAGTATACGTAAGAAGATGAAGAAAGGGAAGTAGCTGAAGTAGTGGTAATCTTGGAAGAGGTGGTGGAAGTTGAAGTGGTAGTACCGGTGGAAGTAGTAGAAGTAGATGATTTGGTGGAAGTAGAGGTAGTAGAAGTAGATGACTTGGTAGAAGTAGATGACTTGGTAGATGTAGTGGAAGTCTTGGTAGATGAAGTAGATGACTTAGTAGTAGATGAAGAGGAAACAGTGGTAGTGGTAGTAACAGTGGTGACAGGAGCAATAGTAGCTAAAATATCAACCAACTTGTTCTTAGAAGTTAACCAAGAGTTTAAGTCTGAGTTTTCAATGGTAGGATCAATGGAAGTAGAGTTGGATAAGAAAACGGTAATAGTACCATCGGAGCCAAAAATAGCACCTCCCATCATGGTAGCACCTGGAGTTCTTTCTAAGTAACCAGTAGCTGGTAAACCAACAGAGACATCACCAGTACCTTGGTAGTCGTGGACGGTGGAGTAGAATTCCAATGGGTCATCTTTGGATAAGACTTCAAAGATATCAAATTCACCACAACCGGTTAACCAACAAGAACAGTTTTCGTTAGTTGGGTATTGAGCAGTTCTTGGGATGTTAGCATTTAATAACCAGATAGCTGGCATATCGTAGTTGGAGGTTTGAGTACTAACAGTACTTTCAGTTGGAGCATCGAATTCAAAGAGGAACATCTTGGTAGTACCGTAAAAACCGTGGAAAGCTGGGATACCGTCACGGTAAACACCACAGTCGTTGGTAAAACCAGATTCTTCACATTCAACAGAGGAGAAAATTGCAAATTCTTGGTTGGAGTATAAGAGGTTATCGTCTTCAAGAGTTTGAGGAGAGGATGCAGTGGATTTACCATCTGTTCCAACGTAATCCAAGGCGCTACCTAAACAAGTGATATCTTCACCAACATTACCTAAGAAAGTAACGTTGTTAGCAGTTTGAGAAGCAGAGTCATAGTAGGCTAATCTAGACCAAGAACCAGTGGTTGAACCGGATGTATATTCTTCAGAAACGTAATAAGCAAATTGCTTTAAGGAAGCTGGACCTCTGATATGGACTGATAATTCTTCGTTTAATGGGGCATTTGTACCGCTGAAGTTAATTTCGGTGTCATCAAGAGAACATGAACAAGTACTATCGGAGGATGAATCAATGGATGAAACCATCTTATAAACACCTGGGAAACCGACGTTTTCAAATTCAAGGACACCATAGCGTGGGGAGTCTAATAAATCACGCTTTCTGTTTAAGGCTTGAGCTGAGGTAGCAGCTGTGGCCAATTGAAGTAAGGAAGAGAACTTCATTTTGGGGGTATCAAATGAGTAATAATTGGCGTGATTAACAAGGAAAACACGATAAACAAATCGAAGATTACTACAGTAAAAAGAAGGTCTTTGTGTTAAATGAAACCGTAACAACCGGAGGAAGAGGATGTGTAGGAAGGGAGGTAAGCAGCAACACCAACACCATCAGGGAGAGCAGGAGGGGGCATATGTGAAGCTTTGGTTGGGTGGTGCTGACACCATAACAAAATAAGCCCAAACAAACATAGGCCAGATTTAAGCACGCAACACGCCGCTGCATGGGAGCTGCAAAGCACCAAAAACGGCAGTTAGATAGCCGCATCGGGCAGTCAGCGCGTGTGGCTGGCTGGCGGGACACCGGGCTTTACGGGCGAGTGTGCAGCCATTTTCCTACATGTTTTGTAGTACCTTGCACTCAGAGCTACAGATACATCGTCTGAGATTGATATCAGCTAAAGATCAAAAAAAAACCATGCAGTTAGACATCAAATTGACTGTCTGAAGGTCCAATCCGGAACTCTACAGGACAGAAATCCCCGATGCAGCAGTGCGCGGTGGAAGTACAAAAAAAAAAAAAAAAAAAA
>JAJLXB010000037.1:78186-164349 GCA_030571015.1 Ogataea sp. yHMJ1
GAAAGAAAAAATAAATACAGCGCGCCTAAAACAGAGCAAACTTTCTTGTCCACAGGCCATTTTTGCTATTGAGTGGACATCATTAGTGGGCCTTGTGTGTTACGGCGGTGTGCTCTTTTGATTGTACGTTGCTCTTGGCTGTGTGGGTGTGTATACAGGTTTACTTGTGTATATGGAGTGTCTATATAATGTCTGCGAGTGTGCAGTTGAGATTTATGTTCCGTGCCTTTGGTGCAGATCACTAAGTTGCGAAATGAAAACAAAGGCAGAAAAGTTAAAATTAAAGTATAAAAAAAAAAAGAACGGGCTCTAAAAAGAAGGGAAATAGAGCCACCACAACAAAGACCCTTGTGTACTACGTGTCTCGTTCCAAAAGTTCAACGTCTATGTAAAAATGTATATATAGATGCAAAGTCTGGACCTTCTCCACAGATTAGAGTATGTACAAACTTTATATCTGCTAACCTCAATAAGAGCTAGAGCTAGAGCCTCGTCTCCTCCACCAATTGCGTGTACTGTCCTAGTTTACAGCCCCGATCTAAACGCATACACGACTCACACTATTATCAACTGGTGACTTACAATATATCTAACGAGTAAAAAAAAATTCACTAAAGATTCAAATCTGGTGCCGTTCAAGTATCTAGCCTGCCTAATCTTATATGAGATCTGCTATCACTTTTATGAAAATGAACTAGTTCAGAACGTTGAAAAAGGAAAAAAAAAACGAAACGAAGTAAGTTGCAAAGAAAAACTTCATCTCCCTCTACGTTAAAACCATTGATACATAGTTTGGGAGTTTATATAGATATAGAATTCAAAACTAGATATTTAAAATAAAGTTTTTAAGCATCTATAGGGATCAATGTGTAGGTAAATCTTGAATTATAACAAAGTTAAAGTCGAATACAAACAAACGGCTTCTTTATACACTTTGTTATCATCCTTTGTCTAAAACAGAAATAAAAACTAATGAAAAAAAAAATACTGATTTCCCATGTTATTAGGTTTTGTGTTTTTTTGCAGTTACCCGGTCTTAAATTGATGCTAAATTGTGACTCAGCATTCACCAAAAATGGTGTTTTTTAGCCTCCTTGGCCAAGTGGTAAGGCGCTTCACTCGTAATGAAGCGATCGCCGGTTCGATTCCGGCAGGTGGCATAAAAAACAAATCGTTACAACATTTTTATACTTTCTGGCTAAGTCTTTTTTTTCTTTTTACAATACTGGAATTATAGTACTATCTTACACTTGAAAGTTGGCCAGGTAAGGAACAATTATAACAAGAATAGACTTCTGAAGAGTTCTTAGGCTTACTTTTTTTCATTTATTCATTATTATGTACTTTCAGCAAAGAAAGTAACTTTTCTTATTTAACTACTTGTTTATACTCATAAAATAATATTTAACCATTTCACTCTTAAAATTGAAGCTCATCTTCCATTTGCTGAAATAGGCGTCTGAGCAAATTATCTCCAGTGCTATCCAAAAATTCCCAAATTGAAGCATCAAAGTCTTCGGTATTCATAGACGTATATATATCAGTATCATCTAATTCTAATGGCAATGAGAAGTTGGAACCTTCAGGTGCATTGAACCCTTTCTTTCTCGCATTACTAAACTCGGATTCAAGTAATGTGGATATTGGAACATTGGAATCACTATTGTTTTTACTGTTGCCATGATTATTAGTATCATTGTCTGCGGCCCTCACCGTAAGATCTTGTATACCCATACTTCGAGAAACAAAACTAATGTCTTTCAAAACATTACTACATTGATCCTTCTCTTGATCAACAATTTCACCATCTTCATTATTCAAAATACTGATTATTGCTTTTGCTAGTCTTTCAAAAGAATCTCTGAAAATTTTTGCCTGTGGCCATTTATCAGCAAGAACGTATAGTACAGTGGAACAAGCAGCAATAGTATCATATAATATTGATTTTCTGCTCCATTCTATAACATTTAACGATGTATTCAACCATGCACAGTATAAGAATGATATACCTGATACAAAACAACAATGTAACGTATGCCATGAATAATTTACTTTATTCTTATTGTGAATATCTTTATAATTTAAGCAAACCTTAGATGCAGAATCCGCAAATATCTTAAACCACTCTAAATGTCTAGCTGAACATTTCTCTTTGTCTTTTGATATATGTACTATCACTGGCCTCAGTAGCAATAACATAGAATTGTGATATGAGATTGATGACCAATAACTTGTTTCAAAAGTTGATTGAGCATCACGCTTAAAGGGAAAATGAGAAACCCATTCGTTTAATTCCAAAACGATCTGAACTCTTGTATTATCTGTACTCTCTTCTTCCTCTTCTTGCAATTGAGAATGTTGATAAATGAAAGTATAAATGTTTGATTGAATTCTCCTAAGTTTGATAACTCTGCATGCAATACTTATTTCTTCGGTTTCCTTGGGGAAGGGAGCATCAATATCAACATCTGAAATACAAAATGGTCTACCTAAAACTAAAGAATTTAGTCTTTCCATACCGTAAGCACTCCAAAAAATTCGAAGTTTAAGCTCTTCTAGTTTACACTCAGTGTTTTCAAGATTTGTTTTTCTGCTTCTATAGGGCATCCGATGTAATCCTAAAGCTATTGAAGTACGAATAGCTAGTCCTGTGGTCTGCCAAGTTGATATCCCATCAGCTAATTTCTGAGATATTACATTCATTAATAAGTAAACTTGGACAGTGGTAAGATTATCTTTTTCAATCAATGGCCCAACAGTCTCTGATGCCTTTTGATAATACATTTGAGTGTAAGATGCCCCACTTTCTTGACTATTGAGTACTTGAGAACCAATTGCAAATATCATGTACATGAAAAAATTGCATTCACCGCTTACGGGTTCGCTTGATTTCATTAGCTCATCAAAATAATTAAGTACCCAATCCCATTCTAAAAAAGGATATTGGCATTGGACAGATTGTTGGTATGCATGCAAGTACCGTTTGGCAACTGATAATCCGGGCTTAACAAATGTTGGACATGGCATGTGAGAAGCGGAATTACCACTAGGAGTATTGTAGCTTCTATCAAAGTTGGATAAGATTATGTTATTCTTATTTCCTCTGTGAACACTGTAATTATTTATTGCATGACTAATAACTTTTGCCAATGAGTAAGCACTTGTAGATCCGATAAATCTCGGTTGAGAATCTGGTCCTAAGCTTACATATCCAACTTCAAACTCCAGATCTTTGTCAAGTTTAACAGTGGGTGGGTATCTTTCAGTCAAATCTTCTTCGCCTGAACTTATATTAAGACTATATTCTGTACTTGACGGATACGAATTTGTTCCATGATCTGAAGGAGATAAACCTCTTTCATACTCAGTGTTATCAAATTCCTTATTCCCAAGTTGAGTTTTCAAACTTATAATAGTTTTTTCCATTAACTCTAAATAATTACGAGGTAATTGTCTTCTTGTAAATGGATCAATAACTGTGCAATCGATACCTAAATTAGCACAAGTGCTACATTTAGGATAATTGTCATCACACCTCTTCCTTTTCTTCTTGCATGCACAACATGCTGCCATCTGGTGTTTACCCCCAGATCTTCTTTTCTTGGTCACTTTACCATCAGATATGTCTATTTTCGTCTGGGATACTGTCTTTGTGGCTGAATTTTCAAGTTTGAAGGTTGTAAACCCTTCTCTGAATGATTTCATTCTTGCAGGTGCAATTCAAGAAGAGCACGCTATTTGTTTTGGTATTGCAATCAGGAGTGTGTTTTTGTGGCTTTTCCTGGAAACGTAAAGATTCGAAAAACAGTAAGGGCAGCACGAGCATCCATCTTACTCAAAGAATAGGAGAATACCTACACTACTCTCTTGGTGGTCGAGTTACAAGAGCTGGCTGTCTCTAATTTGTGACCCTTATTCCGCCGTTGATAGTGTTGGTACACTACTTTTGTTTTTCTTCAACTTATCGTTTTGAAACCCCTGAATATTTGGCAAACAAAAGCCGCGATAACGGCAGATATGCCTTTTGAGGAAGGATCGGGACTTTACGGCAGCCCTTTATCTATCTGTGCGGCTCTTCCCCTTTTGGCCCCGAAGGATTGGTAAAGATAAGAAAGAAATATACATCAACTACTCTCATTCCAACTAATTAAAAGGGGAGAGAAAGAACATAAAAAGCTAAAAGTTGTAGCTAATTATTTTGATACTGTTATTCATTAATTGGATTCATTGATCAAACAAACAAATTAGATACATACAAAAAATGTCAAAGTATCCTCCAAGAAAAGAACTTGCTCCATTAGGTGCATTATGTTTAGATTATACTGACGATATTCATAGACCACCCGGGGATCCGTTAAATGAAGTTTCTTTTAATTTTCCTGTTATCAGAGAAATGGTTCAACAGGCTACCTTATGGAATATTGTTGCAACAGGTGAGTATACCGAAGAATTTTTGGACTGTTTTGTCGATGCTTGTAATGAATTAGAAAAAAGAGGTGCTATTGGTATTATTACTTCTTGTGGTTTTCTAGCACAGATTCAAACCAGACTTGCTGCAAAAATTAATATTCCAATTGCAACAAGTAGTTTATTACAGATCCCTTTTGTTTTAAATATCATTTCACCTAAGAAAAAGATTGGAATCATAACCTTTGAATCTACAGTATTAGGTAAAGCGCATTTCAAAGGCATTGGCGTCACGGAAGAGATGCAAAAACGACTAGTCATTACTGGTGCAAAAGAAGAAGGTCCTTTAAGAGCAATTATTGCTAGAGGTGCCCCATATATCCAAGAAGAGTTATGTCAAGAATTGGTTGATCTTGCCGTCGAGTTGTTAGCTGCTAACCCAGACATTGGAGCATTTGTTTTAGAGTGTACACAGATGCCAATAGCTTCTTTATCAATCCAAAAGGCAACTGGGTTACCTGTTTATGATGTAATTACTATGATTGATTGGTTTTATTCTGGATTAAAGGCAAGAATTTTACCTGCTGATGAATTTGCCGAAGAAGGAAAGAGACCTAGACTTAGAAGTGAAAAAGAAAAAAGATGACTAATTTCCTAAGTGCTTTTGGTGCTTAAGAAACTTGTTCTTCTCAACTATTATTATTAGTATTATTATTATTACTTACATATACTAATTTATTATTATTATTAATTACATATATATACTAATTATAATTTTTTTACAAAATTTACAAATAAGCTTTTGTTTTAGTAGCTGGAACCTCCTTTTTTAAGAATTTTGTTATATCGAATTTTTTAGATACATTTATATTGTACTATTCAGGATTAAAATAAGGCGACTTTTCTCTAATAGATTTGCCGTATCTGTAAAATATTAATGGGATTGGAATCATTCCCAGGGCAATGAACCCAATGATTGAAGATCCCCAATGGACACCAGTGTTATGAAATAATTGCTTTGAAAACAATGGAAATGTAGCAGCAAATATTGATCTTAAAAAGGTATTAGCAGCAATTGAGGATGCCGAATAGCCGGTAAATGCATCCACTAAGTAATTTAAACAGCCTTGAAAGATAGTAATAAAACTTGCCCCCACCATAGATATACCTAAACATGGTACTATCCAATGTATGTTTGGATAACAAGTCCATCCAAAAAAGAATATACCTGTTGGCATAAGCCAACCAATAAATACCAATAATGGAAGTCTTTCTTCCGGTATAGCCTCCAAACCTTTTCTTGTTATCAATCTCCCATATCTATTAGCCCACCACATATTAACAATGCAGCCTAATAGTACGCCAAAAAATAATGAAATATTGGGTAATGTAGCAGTGGTTCCTTCCCATCCTCTTGTAATTGTAAATACATCAGATACTGTAGTAATAAACAGATAAAAAATGCCATAAACGTAACTAGCAAATAAAGCCATAAAAAAGACAATCGGTGTAGTAAGCATAAGAAAAGGTCTTACAAGCTGAGTTCTAGCTAAAGTCTTCAAATCAAGTCTTATATTATCTGCCTTACAGTGAATAGTCCAGTTTTGTGTAACTATTCGTTTATATTTTGCTGCGGATTTTAAAAGTACTGGCTCGTAAGATTCGGTCAGTTTAACCATTCCAACAACGGACATAAAAAGCTCCAACAAACCAACAAACCATAGCGGTATTCTCCAAGATACTTCAGATGTAGTAGTTTCCATCAATAAAGAGCTCAAAGTAGGACCAAACGATGCACCATTAGCTACAACACAGGCGTAGAAAGCAAATGCAGCACCTCTTTCAGCAGGCTCCCAAATGTCAGCTAATACCCCACCTGCTGATACGATAGGTGCCCCTGCAAAGAAGCCTGCAAAAAACCTACTCACAAACAACCCTGCAAGATTATATGATATAGATGAGACAAAAGTTAAAACTGAAGAAATGAAGAACGGCACTATAACTCCAATTTTTCTACCAAAAACTTCCGAAAGTGGAGCAAAAATCATTGGGCCAATAGCTATACCTAATATATACAAAGTTGTTCCTAAAAGTGAGGTTTCTCTATTGATCCCAAATTCATCGCTCATAACAGTGGGGAACTTTGAAGTAGACAAAGTAGTGGAATTAAGCTGAGCCGCAAAAGTCATGATACCATACAACAGAGTATGAGTAACTTTTTTAATGAAGGACCAGTTTTTGGGCCTCAGAGGGCTATGTTGGTCAAAACTAAGAAGCAGTTCATTGCTCAATATGTAATCTGGTATCTCCAATACTTCGGTTTCTTCGCCCTCTTCAGTGCTATAACTGCCAGATTCAGAAACATTATTTCTAATTATTTTCAATTCTTCTTCTATCTGTGACTTCATTTTGAGTGTAAAAGTGCTGGTGCTGAACTTACAAACAAGTTCTGCAGCTCATAAGCTATAAAGTGAATAAACAACGTCTATCATCTGGTCTTGTATTTAATCTTTCTCTTTCTTCTCTATAAAGATCACAAAAATGGCTAGAATCTTGAAAGTATATGTCCAAAAAAGTCAACAATTCGATAAGCGCTCGGACTCGCTTCCTTCTCGAAAGGGAAAATGTCACAGGCCCGTAAACTCTCGCAAACCTTCTCACTAGCTAAATCTGAGCTTATCAGTCAGATCCCTGCGTTATCGCTAGGTCTGGAAAGTAACTACTGATCATGATTTTACTATCTACTGGGGAAATGCTGATGATAAGAACTTTTCATAATCTTAAGATTTCAAATAATTTATATCCTTCCAGCCTCTTTTCCATTTAATTTAAATTGGCCCAAATATCCTCTTCAAACGGCACTGTTATGGTTAAGACGTAAAATTGTTTTTCAATCATTAGTTCCTTTTTTATCTACTTTATCAAACCCTAGAGCGTTAAAAAAATACACAAAGATATGGTTACTACTACTTCAGAAGATCCTGCTGACAAAGATAGCTACTCTGTACATGTTCACGACTTGGACAATGTACTATCCACCGTCTTATCCCTCGATGGAAGAGAGATTGAAATTAAAGCTACAGGTGTCGATGAAGCTATGCAATATGCTGAAGAAAGCAAAGACTTTGATTTAGACCCAGAAGTTGAAAAAAAACTTGTTAGAAAGATTGATTGGATGATTTTGCCGCTTATGGTTGCCTTGATGTCTTGTCAATTAATGGACAAAACAACTAATTCTTATGCTGCTTTAATGGGAATGAAAACAAGTTTAAACATGTCTTCTAAAGCTTATAGTTGGGTTGGATCTTCATTTTATTTTGGTTTCTTGATCTTTGAATATCCTGCAAATGATTTATTACAAAGATATAAATTGAATAAGACTTTATCTTTTGCTGTTTTGATTTGGGGTATTGTTTTAATGTGTCATGCTGCTTGTTCGAACTCTGCTGGATTTTTAGTTTGCCGTGTTCTATTAGGTTGTTGTGAAGCTTTCATGAACCCAGCTTATATTATGCTTACTACTCAATGGTATAAAAAAGAAGAGCAATTCATGAAAACATCAATTTGGTTTGGATTTCAAGGATTTGGTACCTTATTGGGTGCAGGTATTGCTCATGGTCTATATGTTTATCGCGTTGGTGATCATGTATTTGAATCATGGAGATTGATCTATATTATTACTGGAATTATTACTATTTTCTTTGGTGTTGTCTCCTTTTTCCACATTCCTGATATCCCTGTCAAAGCTTGGTTTATAAATGACACTGAGAAGAAGTATTGTGTTGAAAGAATTAGAGGAAACCAACAAGGTTTTGGAAGTCATCAAGTTAAAAAGGAACAAGCCTTTGAAGCAATTAGAGACCCTACTACTTGGCTCTATTTTGTTTATGGTATATCTTATGCTATTCCTAATGGTGGTTTTACTAATTTTGGTTCTATCTTAATGAACCAAGATTTTGGATTTGATGCGGGCACTTCTTTGTTAATGAATATGCCAGGTGGTACAATCGATATTGTTTGGCCACCAATTGTAGCCCTGATTGATACTTATATTTTCAAAGGAACAAGATTAATTTCAATGTGTTGTGTGAACGTGGTCTGTATTGTAGGAATGGCATTATTAGCTTTTGCTCCACCAAAAGGAGCACGTCTTACAGGCTACTATTCATTTTATTTGGCTACTGTTTGTATTGCTGGTATGATGTCACTGGTTTCTTCTAATGTCGCTGGTCGTACAAAGAAGGCTACAGTTTCAACTATTTTCTTTATTGGGTACTGTGTTGGTAACATTATTGGACCTCAAACTTATCAAGCAAAGGATGCGCCAGCATATACTCCTGCAAAAATTGGTATGCTTGTTGGTTTTGCAGTTGGTACTTGTTGCATGATTTCTTTGCTTGCTATTTACAGTTTTAGAAATAAGCAGCGTGATAAAAAGCGTGCTGCTTTAGGTGACAATTACAAGGTTCCCGACAATCTTGCTTTTGCCGATTTAACTGATTTTGAGAATCCAGAATTTAGATACTCTTTGTAGGTGCCGTGTTTTTTCTTAATTATATAATAATTCAAATTACTTCAATATATTTTTTTATTAATCTATTTATCTAATTACCAGTTTATTCTTGTTCAAGCCAGTGGGATAAGGGCATAATCAATGGCAATTTTACTACAGCTATTATATGGAAAACCTAGACAAGAGTTTTTGAAAGAAGAGAGAGGCGGTCGCTGGACCACTCATAGTAATATCATACATTCATTCATCATGATTTGAGGTCGGAGATCGCTAAAATCATCGGACTCTACTCGAAGGGCGGAAACAATAGATAAGAAGCCGGTCGTGCTCCTTATCGTGCCCCTTATCGTGCCCTTATCTCCCGCCGTAAAGTTTCGAGGAATGAATACCCAAAGTCACCCCTTCTGGGTTTGCCGTTTACATATCTGCATGAATTTGATTATCAAATATGAATGAAAAAGTCATGTCATGTTATGAATTTTGTCTGTATGTTTTTCCCTCGTGAGTTGATTTGGGTCAATATACTATAAATTAGATATAGTATAGCTCGGTATGGTAATGTTCAATTGCCTTTTTAGAACCATCAAAAGATAGTAAATAAGGAAAAAAGAGAATATTGACTTTGCAAATGGGAAAAGAAGATAAGATTATAGTTGTCGGTGCTGGAGTGTTTGGTTTATCCATGGTAATGTCCCTTTTGGAAAATGGGTATACAGACATCCATTTATTTGATAAGAGGGACTATATTACGAGTGGATATACTTATTTCAAAGGATGTGATAGTCCTTCTTCTGATATGAATAAGATTTTCAGAACAGTTTATGGAGAAGAAACATACTATGAGAAATTAGCTTTTAAAACAAGAGAAACATTTCTTGAATGGAATAAAAGGATTAAAGAAGAAGATTTTGAAGGTGGTGAACCTCTGTATTTACAGATTGGTAATTGTCATTTAACCGATTTGGTTGACTTGCCTGAAGTTGAAGCTACGGCTTTGCAAAATATGCTACCTTCCCAAGTTGTTTGTATCAGTGATGAAGATGCTGAAGAGCGTGCAATTAAAGCTGGTTTGTCCAAGAATTCCATTGATCCGTTTAGAATGAAAGAAAGAGGTTGTCATCATCAGGGTCTTTTAGAGTTTTTTGGTGGAGAAATTGTTGCTGATAAAGCATGTAGATGGTTTTTAAAGCAATGTATTTCCAAAGGTGGATCCAATTTGACTTTACATTTTGGTGCCAATTTTGGTGAGATTGAGGAAATCTTAAAAGAAGAAGTTGAGTCAAATAACGGCACCAAACTCAAGAGATGTATTGGTATTAAAACAAAGGATGGGGTAGTCCATAAAGCCAAGAGGACAATTATTGGAGCTGGTCCATGGATTCCTGAAGTTGTACCAGAGGCGGGTGAAAAGATTGAAGCCACTGGAGGTACTGTATGTTTGATCAAAATTGATGATCCTGTTGTTGCCGAAAAATACGGCCCAAAGAATTTTCCAAATTGGACATGGAGGTTTAGAAAAGACGTTATGGGATGTATATATGGGTTTCCTGTTAGAAATGGATATATGAAAATAGGATATAGAGGGTTGAAATGGACAAATCCTAAAGGCGATTTGAACTCCAAAGTGAAGACTGCATATTCTGATGAAAAGGAAACTAATGTTCCATTGTTTGGTTTGAATCTTGTGAAAAAGTTCATTAAAGAAAATATACCTGAGGTTAAGAAAATTGATGTGACTAGATTATGCTGGTATGGAGATACATGTGACAATGATTTTCTCATTGATTATGTTCCTGGTTATATTGATGACTCATTATTTGTAATGGGTGGTGATTCAGGACACGCATTTATGATGATGAAATCCATTGGTGATGTTTGTTTGGGTATTCTAGAGAAAAGAGAAACCAGTTTGTTGACCAATCTGTTTTCTTGGAGTAGAGTTAGAGAGAAGAAGAATATTATCAATGCTGGTGCTTATGATCCAAGAGCATTGGCTTTTCAAAAGATGGCTACACCTGCAGACTGGGTAATTGACTGATTATATATATATATATTAGTAACCTTTCATGTCCTTTCATATTTAATTAAAAGTTTTATAGAATATAGAAAATAGTTTTCATTTGTCAAAAATGATCTATTAAGTTTAGAATCCAACTATTTCCTTTAAATAGTTATCATTCATCTCTATGGAAGAAAATGTTATTATAAGTAGGTTTCACAATTAGTAATTTTCTATCTGTCTATTTATTAAGTTATTTATTTATAAAATTTATCACTAATTGGTCTTTCCTTAGGCAGTGAAAATAACCCTTGACCTTCTTTCAATCTATATTGAACAACTTTTAATAAATTATACAATAAAGTTAAGGTTGGAGTTTCAACGTTTAATTCTTTAGCAACTACTAATAAATTGCCAACAATGACTTCTAACTCAATAGGATTACCCTTCTTAACGTCAACCCTCATTGATGGTTCAAACCAGTCACCATCATCTGAATGAATAACACTGTTAATAACGTCTTCAGGTAATTCCACTCCATCTGCTTTAGCCACAGAAATTACTTCACGCATTGCAGGAATGGAAACGGTTTCTAAGCCACCGGCATTTGCCAGTCTTCCCACATCTACACCAGTTAAAGCACAAACGGTATTCAGGTTAGCATTATAAACCAATTTTCTGTATCTATAAGCTTTAGCATCGGGATAATAGGCACAAGTATTTTTATCATTACTATATAATGCAATGAATTCATGAGTTTTTGATTCTTGATATTCTTTTGATAAATTTGTGTTTTCAAAATAACTAATAAAAGATTTATCATTTTGAGTTTGAGTAATAACACCTGAATGATTATGAGAACCAATATGTGAAACACCTGAAAGACAAACATTTTCAGGGAATTTTGCAATAAAAGGTCTTCCTAAATCAAATCCATTTTGAAATAATAACACAGTAGTAAGCTTAGGAGTAATTACAGGAGTAGCTAAATCAACAGGTTGGACAATATCTGGAAGATTCTTTGTGGAAATGATAACAAAGTCATAAATTGTTTCTCCGTTGTTTGAAGCGGCCTCTACAGTTGGATAAATAAAATCTGGTTTCCAGCCTTTAATATGACCATAATCGCAAGAATTCAACTCCCAACCTTCTTCTTTAACTTTTTCGTAATCTCTTCTAACAACCACTGATATTTCAGCTTTACCTACGTAATGAATACCATAGGCTACAATTGTACCCACACCACCTGTACCAATAAGCAAGATCTTTGGTTTTGAGGTTGTCATTTTTGCTTTTTCCTTGTTGCTTTTTGCTTTTGGCTTTTACTTTGTTTTAAAAATTCAAAACGGTATAAATTTCTTACCTTGTTCCGGCGGATCAGGAATATTTATATGCACTACTAATATGGCATAGCCAGATAAAGATAAGAGAGACGGCCCAAGGACAGAATCAAACCAAAGCCACAAAGATGAAAAACAGTAAGATTCCGACACTTCCCCTTTGGGAAAATACCCCCCACGATAAGGCGGGAAGAATCGGTCAGGCAAGGCAAGGCACAGCACGGCTGTGCCGTGTCCGATAAGTCTCGAGGAATTTAATCAAGAGGATTTACAGGAGGAGGGTATGAGGGATATGATTCAAGTAAGCGTACCGTACTTTACGAAAACCTATGGCTAAATATGGTTGACTGTTGAGGATTTATGTCATTTGATCATAAAGATATTAAAGATAGTTTTGAGCATGCAAGTGTATTTGGAAGTTATTTTAAATTATGGCGCTGCACCACGAAAAGTCAGCCTGCGAAACATAGTTCATGATCAAGACATTATCAATATCGTTGCTAAATGATCTGTTGCTGTGTTAACCGTTCTGTATACCGTGAATTCCAAATATGGTGACTTTAATCGTTGATTAAGAAAATGACTCTCTAGAATCTCATCTACTGTGGATTATTTTCAGATGAAAGGTAATGTATGGGTTGGACTCAGACCATCGAAAGAAAAAGATGATACAAAAAAGAGGAAGTAATAATCTCAATACACATAGATACATAAATTAAAATCTTCAATCCAGAATACCTACTTTACTTAGCTCAATTTTTGTATGTTCACTGGCTATGTTCTGTCGTGTATTCTTTTCTATTCTGGTGTGCTGAGCCAAGGATCGACCTTTTTTGAGAAAATGAAACAAACGTATAGGTAGCTGTAATTATTAAACGGAAGTCATTAAATGTATTATTATAAGAAATTTATGTATGAATTAATATATATAAATTATGAAAGAAGGTAAAAACAAGAAAAAGTGAATATAATTCAGTATAAAGAAAGGCAAAAATAGATGGATGATTCTATCTCTAATTTTTTTATTATGAAGTATTTTAAGGTATTGACCTTTTATTAGTGATCTTCCTTTGAAATTTGAGTTTTTTTGCTCATTATCTGAATTAATTTAAAACTCCCCAATTGAAAATTAATGATTTGAAAAAAAAGAGTAAAACAAATTTGAAAATGAAAATGAAAATAAAAGAGTTAATACTCCAAATACTAAAATAGATTATTAAACATGGCAAAAAAATGAAGTGGTAAAATGAGTGATTAAATGAATTTGTGAAAAAGTTGGCTGATTAGATATCAATACCCATGACCATAGCTAATATAGCCATTCTGACGAATAAACCATATCTCATTTGTCTGAAGTAAGCAGCACGTTGATCAAAGTCAACCTCTTCACGAATTTCATTAACTCTTGGTAATGGATGCATAACACACATATGTTGTTTAGCATAAGATAAGATCCTGTTGTCAACAATGTATGAGTCCTTTAATCTTTCGTATTCGGCTTGATCAGCGAATCTTTCTTGTTGAACTCTAGTACAATACAAGACATCAGATTTGGCAATGATTTCCTTGGTCAATTCGGTGTATTCGCCGACTAATAAGCCAGATTCGATTAATTCATCACGAATCTTTTCTGGTAATCTTAATTCACCTGGAGAAACCAATTGAATACGAACTTGGTAATGTGTTAATAAACGGCATAAAGAGTGAACTGGTCTACCGTATTTCAAGTCACCCATGAAGGTAACAGTAATACCATTGACAGTACCTAATTCTTCACGAATGGTAAACAAATCAAGGAAAGCTTGAGTTGGATGTTCACGAGATCCGTTACCACCATTTATGATTGGAACTGGTGAGTATTTAGCAGCAGTGTGAGCACTTTCTTCATCTGGATGACGTAAAACAATAGCATCAGAGTAACAAGCCATAGTTCTAATGGTATCTTGTAAAGTTTCACCCTTTTTAACAGAAGAACCTTGTTCAGAAATAGCAACGACTCTACCACCTAATCTTTGCATAGCAGCATTGAATGAAGATGAAGTACGAGTAGATGGTTCAAAGAAAGCAGTGGTCAAAACCTTACCCTTTAAAATGTCTAGGACACCTTCTCTTTCAACAGCTAATCTCATTTCTTGAGCAACAGCAAATAAAGCATGGAAGTCGGCTCTCTTGAATTGGTTGACAGATAAGATAGACTTACGTAAAAATGGGTTTTGGTCACGAATATAAGAACGGATAGCACTTGGAGCAGCTAATTCACGAGGTGGCTTGGAAACTAATTCAGCACCAGTTGGGACGGCTTCGCTATCATCAATAGCAGAAGAATCTCTTAATGAGTGCATGATTGAATTGTTACGTGGACCATCAAATGAGAAACGAGATGAACGTCTAACAATTGGAGAAGCAGCTAATGGAGTGTCATTAGCAGCCAATGGAGTACCAACAGTAGCAGGGTGTTGAATCAAATAAGCGTTTTCTTTACCTAAAGCTTCAGAGACAACAAATTCACCTTCTAAGCATACAGTTTGACCGTTCATGTGAACTCTTTCAACAGCACCCTTTAAGTTCTTTTCAGTAAATGGAGACCAGGTACTAGTCTTAGTCTTCAAAGAAGCAATAGAACGATCGATATCTAATTCAATCATAGCATCTTGCTCTCTTAAACCGAAGATAGCAATAGGGTTGGTGTACAAACGAGAAACAACATCTTCAACAGTAAGTTTCTTTTCTGAAACAGCAGAGAATAATAATGGTAAAGTATCAGCAATACCCATACCAGCAGTGACTGGCTTACCTAAGAATTCAGCTAAACGAGTTGGTAAAGTGTTGATAGAGAAACAATCAATGTCTGATAAGTTATCCCATAATGCCTTTTGATCTTCCTTAGAAGGTAAGAATTTAGCTTCTGGATAATCAACTTGAGATAAGAATAAAGAGTAAACGGAAACATCACAAGTAACACCCAATTTCTTGCTCTTAGCCATACTAACTAAAGCCAAATCTTCCTTTCTGCTAACACCGGTAACGTGAATCTTACGGTTGTAAAGGGAAGCCAATAATAAAACGGAAGCTAAATCAGTAGTTTGAGCATCAGTAACAATTGGCTTGTTTTCAGGCCATGAAGCAAAGTGAGCAGAAGTGGAACTCAATTCAGAGTTAGAAAATTCGTCACTTGACAAGAATAAAGAAGAAGTCAAAGCAGAGACATGAGTAATTTGGCTATCGTTTTCAGCGGTAGCAGCAACACCAAATGAGAAATCAGTGTAAGCAGATCCTTGAGAAATTTCGGAAGCAGCAGCTAATGAACGAGCATCAGTGATAGCAGTGCCTTCAACAGTGATAGGTAAGATGGAAGTGGTGGTGAAACCAGCAGCTAAAGCGGCCTTGGTAGTAGCTTCAAAAGCAGTTGGACCAGCTGGGTTAGTTAAGGATGGAACAAAAGTAGCAATGGAAACTAAACCTGGTAATTCAATGGTATTGTGGAAAGATTGAGAGTCAATACTGGAAGCTTCTAAAACAATGTTTCTTGCAATAGCTTCGACTAATAACTTAGCACACTTAACATTTGTAACTAATGGAACGGCGTAATCAACGGCCATACGTCTAGTTCTGTAACCCTTAGAAACATAAGAAGAAGGACGACGGAATCTGTTAGCAGAAGGTAAGTTGATGTATAAGTCAATCAAGTTGTTGGCTAAATGTTGAGTCAAAGAGTATTCAGATTTTTGATCTTCTTCTTCTTCATTCAACAATTCTAAGTACTTAACAGGAATGTTATGTTCTTGAATGAAATCAGCAGTACCAGCAGTACCAAATAAGGAGTAACCTAATTGATGTAACTTTTGAATAGATGGTAATAATTCTTGCTTTTCCTTGAAAGAACCAATGGAAAATAAAATGTTCTTCTTTGGTAATTGGAAACCAGTAGAAATCAAAGATTTCAAGTAAGCTTCGTATTTGTTATGACCGAAACAAGCAACTTCACCAGTAGAGGCCATTTCAACACCAAGAACTGGATCAGCACCGGAAAGACGAGAGAAAGAGAATTGAGGGACCTTAATAGCACAGTAGTCATCTGGTAACTTCTCACCTGGGTAAGGAGTAACTGGTAAGTCCATAATGGCCTTAGTGGCCATCTCAATCATATCAGTACCAACAACCTTAGAGTTGAATGGGAAAGATCTGGAAGCACGGACGTTACATTCAATAACCTTGATTTCATTGTTCTTAGCAATGAATTGAATGTTGAAAGGACCAGTAACATCTAAAGCCTTACCAATCTTAGCAGTAGCTTCAACAATTCTTCTAACAGTTTCCTTATCTAAATCTTGTGGTGGAACAATTAAAGTAGCATCACCAGAGTGGACACCAGCGTTTTCAACATGTTCGGCAACGACGTGCATGATTAATTTACCATCCTTAGCAACAGCATCCATTTCGATTTCCTTGGCGTTTTCAATATATTTGGTAATAACAACTGGGTAATCTGGAGAAACTTCAACAGCTTGAGATAAGTAAGAAGCCAAGTCATCACGAGAGTAAACAGTGTTCATGGCAGCACCAGATAAGACGTAGGATGGACGAACTAAGACTGGATAAGAAACCTTTTCAGCGAATTCTTCAGCTTCTTCAAAAGAAGTTAATTCCTTCCAGGCAGGTTGATCAACACCAATGTTGTCTAACATACGAGAGAATTTGTATCTGTTTTCAGCTGAGTCAATCATTTCTGGAGAAGTACCTAAGATCTTGACATTTTGACGATGTAATGGTAAAGCAATGTTGTTAGAAGTTTGACCACCCATAGAAATGATAACACCAGAAGATTTTTCAATTTCATAAACATCTAAGACTCTTTCTAAGTTGATAGTTTCGAAATATAATCTATCAGCTTCATCATAATCGGTAGAAACAGTTTCTGGGTTGTAATTGATCATAATAGTCTTGAAACCTTCTTGACGTAAAGTACGAACAGCACGAACAGCACACCAATCGAATTCGACAGAGGATCCAATACGGTAAACACCGGAACCTAAGACCATAACACCGTTATCGGTGAATTCAACATCATTGGAGTCAGCGTTGTAAGTAATGTATAAGTAGTTGGTGAAAGCCGGAAATTCAGCAGCAACGGTATCAATTTGTTTAACAAATGGAATGATACCGGCTTCCTTTCTTAAACGACGGATAGCAACTTCGTTGGAGTTCAAGAACTTAGCAATTTGTCTATCTTCGAAACCTAATTGTTTAGCTTGCTTCAAAACAGTGAATGGTAATTGTTCCTTGGTACCGAAAGAAGCGATGTGTTCACCGAACTTGATGATACTCATCAATTTGTTTAAGAACCATCTATCAATTTTGGTCATTTCATGGATCTTTTCAACAGAGTAACCATCAGTCATGGCATTGGCGACAGCGAATAAACGTTGATCAGATGGAGTTTGTAATTCAAAGTCAATATCAATGGACATTAAAGCTTCAGTCTTGGTGAAACCAATGTTTTGGTAATCAGTAGATCTGATAGCCTTTTGGATGGCTTCTTCGAAAGTACGACCAATACTCATAACTTCACCAACGGATTTCATGGAAGAAGATAATAAGTTGGAGACACGAGTAAACTTCTTCAAATCCCATCTTGGAATCTTAACAACACAGTAATCTAAGGATGGTTCGAAACAAGCACAAGTAACCTTGGTAACAGAGTTCTTGATTTCGTTCAATGGAATGTTTAAACCTAACTTAGCAGCAGTATAAGCTAATGGATAACCAGTAGCCTTAGAAGCTAAAGCAGAAGAACGGGATAATCTGGCATTGACTTCAATGATACAGTATTCCTTGGAGTATGGGTTCAAAGCATATTGAATGTTACATTCACCAACAACACCTAAGTGACGAATAACGTTAACAGCAGTAGTTCTCAACATGTTGTAGTCTTCATCTGATAGAGTTTGAGATGGAGCAACGACAATGGAGTCACCAGTGTGGATACCTAATGGATCGAAATTTTCCATGTTACAAACGGTAATACAGTTGTCAAAAGCATCACGAACAACTTCATATTCAACTTCTTTCCAACCCTTCATGGATCTTTCAACTAAGACTTGAGGAGAAGCAGCAAAGGCCTTGTTACATAATTCAATTAATTCTTCTTCGTTATCAGCAAAACCGGAACCTAAACCACCTAAGGCATAAGCAGCACGAACAATAACTGGGAAACCAATATCCTTAACAGCATTAACAGCTTCTTGAACGGATGAAGCAGAAGCGGATTTGGCACATTTTTCACCAATTTCCTCCATAGATCTAGCGAATAATTCACGATCTTCAGTAGTGATAACGGTATCAATTTGAGTACCTAAGACCTTAACACCTAAGGATTCAAATTCATCCTTTAATAGAATACCAACGGAAAGAGCGGTTTGACCACCAAAAGTACAGTAAATAGAATCTGGTCTTTCGTGCTTGATAACCTTTCTAACGAATTCAGCAGTAACTGGTAAGAAGTAAACCTTATCAGCTAAACCTTCAGAGGTTTGAATAGTAGCAATATTTGGGTTAATTAAGATAGTGTAAATACCTTCTTCTTTCAAAGCCTTGATAGCTTGAGAACCAGAGTAATCGAATTCACCAGCTTGACCAATAGATAAACCACCGGAACCTAAGACTAAGACCTTCTTGACATTTTCTCTTGGGGCCTTGGCTCTGTTTTCAGCAAGTAAACCACCTGGGAATTGAACGGCTTCTAATTGCTTAGTAGTCTTGAATTTAACAACGGCGTCAATGAAAGTATCGAATAAGAATTCGGTATCTCTTGGACCTGGAGTGGATTCAGGATGGAATTGAACAGAGAAAAATGGCTTTTCAGTGTGGTAAATACCTTCGTTAGATTGATCATTAGCATTAACGAATAATTCTTGCCAACCTGGAGATAAAGTATCGACATCAACAGCGTAACCATGGTTTTGGGAAGTGATGTAACATCTACCGGAAATAGTAGAGGTACATGGAATGTTATGACCTCTGTTACCAAACTTCAATTTCAAAGTACTAGCACCGGAAGCTCTAGCTAATAATTGATGACCAAGACAGATACCAAAGACAGGGGTCTTAGCTTCAGTTAAGACGGTCTTTAACTTGTCAACGACATCGGTCATAACAGATGGATCACCAGGACCGTTAGAGATGAATAAACCATCGTATTCTTCATTGACAAAGTCGTAATCCCATGGGACAACCTTTAATTCAACACCACGGTTGACGAAACATCTGATTTGGTTGTATTTCATACCAACGTCAACGGCGACAATTTTGATAACTTTGCCATCAGGGCCTAATCTAGCCAATTCCTTTGGAGGGGAGTAAGTAATTGGATTCTTGACAGAGACCTTTGCGACTAAATTCTTAGTGTTTGGATCATCAAACTCTGGGATTTCAAAATTTTCTCTCCAAGATAATTGAGATAAAGAAGCTTCAGTAGAAGCACCTTTCTTTTGTAAACAGATTCTACCTAAAGTGGAACCCTTTTCTCTTAATCTCTTGGTTAAAGCTCTGGTATCAACACCATAGATAGCTGGGATACCTTCTTCCTTTAACCATTGACCTAAAGAGGAGGTAGCTAAGTAATGAGAGTATTCTTCGGTATAGTGAGCAATAACTAAACCTGCAACATGAATTCTGTTAGATTCAAAATATTTTGGTAATTCCTTGACAACTTCATCCATTAATTTACGGTCTGGAACACCATAGTTACCGACTAGGGGATAAGTCATAACTAAAATTTGACCTTCATAAGAAGGATCGGTGATTGATTCTGGGTAACCAACCATACCGGTTTGGAAAACCAATTCACCAGCGGTTGGAACTTCAGCACCAAAGGAGTAACCTTGTAAGATGACACCATCATGAGTTTCCAAGGTCATCAAAGTATCACCAGTGGCCTCCATTGGAGGGGTGATAGGGTTTGAGAATTTTTCTACTGACATGTTTCCTAGATGATCAATACAATTGAACCTTATAAACTAGTGATCTGTTAGACAAAATGTAAAATAAAAAAAATATTTTTGACTTGACTAATTTTTTTTTTTTTTAGATGCGAAAAAGAAATTAAATGACTTAAAGGTGGGGAGATAGTCACTGTACAGATAACATGGTAAGAGGGCAAATGAAAAGTTAGTATTCATGCAAAATAGAGGCCTCTTAAATGGTTTAGAAATTTACATCTACGAAGAAGTTACAAAGAAGAGATAACAATTGTGTTACGGAAATACCAAAGGAATGAAAAATTTAAAAATGAAATTTCAAATTTTTCAACGCGTAGTTAAGATATGTTTATGGCAACCAAAAAACACATCAAAAAACTAAGTGTCTCTCTCTCCAGGTTTCCAGCTATCTCTCTTTCAACTCCTCCAGATAGATTAGCGGTGCACATACCTTAAACTTGAACACAAACTGTTGATATAAAAATTCGGATTGAGCGAAGCTAGTTCAGTAAAAGTTGCAAAAAAGGAGCAGTTTCAGATGTCTGTTCCAGCAAATTCACAAATTGATGACAAAGGTAGCGATGGCCAAGTCTTCTGGAGGAAGAGAGAGAGAGAGAGAGAGAGAGAGAGAAAGAAGGAAGGAAGGGAAAGGAGAGGAAGGGGAAAAGAAGTAGGTGTGATGTATATTAAAACAGGAGTCTTATGTATATATAAAGCTCTTATTTTTTTGCTTTAAGCCCCAAGACTAAAAAAAAAAAATTTTGCAGAGGTTCCGGGTAACCTTCTGCGTCACCGCTTGTGCAGTTGACGTCAACCTCGTGAATCGCACACTGTGCCATAGGTGGGCTGCTGCACGCCTACTGTTCATCGTGTTTTTTTTGTGTCTGTTGGAGTGGATACGCAAAAGAATTTTTTTGTATTACTGGCGTAGGGTTACTGTGAAGGTGATGGTGCTGTTCCAGTGATACTTCATCCCTAATCCACAGTCAGGAGGACTTGAGAAGATTAAGGGAGATCGCAACATCTGGACACGTCGCGAGGTTGAGAATAATAGGTAAGAAAAAAAGATACAATAGAAGTAGAGTAGTACAGAATTGCCAAATTGTTCAACGGTTGGCTTCTTGCTGTACGCTACACTACGCTAGACGCCTGTTGTTATTATTTGCCTCTCGGCCCCTGTAATTTGTCTCATCTATTTAGTCTTTACACAGCTCCAAACGCTGCTTACACTGCTTACACTACCTTCGCTTTCTATGTACATTATGGAATGGTCTCGAGACTTTATTCAGTAGTAGCGGTTATTTGGCTAGTCAGCTCGAGCTCTTTGAGCTTCTTAGCCACTTCCTTTGCAGCCCTTACACCTTCTCTTCTTGCTAGACCTTCCCTCATCTTTCTTTCCTTTCTCTGCTCTTTGGTCTCAATGATCTCTTCCTTCTCAGGGACTACTGCGTTGATGAGATTCTTTTCAATCACGTCGTATAAATGCTGTAGTTTCTTAGCGTTCTCGGCAAATCTGTCGTGTGACAATTTACACGCAACGTATAAGTAACTCTCGGGAACCAGGGCCAACATCTCGTCGGACTCACTTAAGTAAGCTATAGGTATATCCAGTCTAATGGATGTTCTTATAGCCACACTGTTATTCACACCAATACCAGATTCACGGTATCCACATGACATGGCTGTGGTATATAAGTTGTGAGCTGTTTTCAAATCACGGCATTTAACATGTAAGATCAGAGGCTCATATTTGTAAAGCACGTATCTTGTGCTCAGGGGTAATGTCTCAGGATGGTAATCCTCGTGTTTTTGGAATTCAAAATTGATATTCTTGTCCTTCCACCAATTGTCTATCTCTACATCATCGTGAGTGACAAAAAGCCAATGGCCTCCATCTCCCTTGGCACCGATCTTATAGTCTTCTTCTTTACCCTTCTTCTCCTTCAAACCTTCAACAAAGACACTCACTCTTCCCGAGCATGACGAGGTGGTAACCATGTCCTTGTGCTGGTTAATGAGCTTGATGATAGGAACACAAAGCTCATCAATGGTTCCCTTGGGAGAAGCATCAGCCTCGATCTCGGCCAATGTTTGCTCAATCTCGTCAACTAGGACTTTCTTCTTTTGGTCAAATGGGTCTATCATTATTAATATATACAGACTGCAGTGCTATTTGCTATACTGTTCAGCTGTCCGTCTACTCATTCTTGCTAACCTTACCACCTAGTTCCTTACTTTTAATCCTGGTAATCCTCATGAAAAAAAAAAAAAATTAAACAAACCGCACCGCCGTGTTTGTGCAATAAGGTTTAAATCTGACTGGAAATTCTTTCGTGTATACTCTACAAGAGAACATATTTGGCCTAGTTGATTCCCTATATTAAATGGTTTCTCCCTGGCATCTGTGATAATTCCGGTTGTCTAAGATTTTACCCCAGTAGATTCAAGTAGGTCTGTTATACAGTGGTGGTGTTAGAAGTATATATATAAATACATACACGTAAATCCCATCTGTGCACGGGTGTCGGTATCCCATCCCGCACTTGTAAAAAAAAGCGGCCGGAGTTGTAATTAATTAGAGACTCCGGCTTTATCAAAGATAATCAAAAATATATTAATGGCCAAAGCACAAAAAAAATTGAATATTCAGCTCATGCTACACCCTTACTATCCTTTTAGTTAGCCGTTTGACGTTTTTTTCTCTTTACCAGAGCCTTATTGCTTTTTGTGGCTTATTAAGTAGTTCGGATCACGCTACAAAGTTTACAAAATTTAGGAGGAATTTTCAACTAAAGACAAGAAAACATGGTTGTCCCAGCGGATTATAACGAAAAGGATTATGAGATCCCTATTTTCACCTCTATGGGGATGTTTATCATTGATGAAATCCATTTCTTAGATAAAACTTCTCAGTATAACGTCTTTGGAGGAGGTGGATCATATTGTATCATGGGATCCCGTATGGTTCTGCCCAAATCGCAATCCAAGAAAGCTGCATGGATTGTAGACATCGGACACGATATGCCTAGCTCTATATTTGATGAGTTAAAACTGTGGGATACAGGTATCATCTTGAGATATGATAACTCAAGATTCTGTACAAGAGGAAGTGTCACATACACAGAAAATGAAAGACAGCATTTTAAATATATGACTGAAAAGAAGAGAATTGACATAGACGATGTGATAAACTACCCTCATCTTCTCAAGTCTAAATCTTATCATTTTATATGCTCTGCTGAGAGATGTGACCAACTGACATTACAATTGGATACTTTGAGAAGTAACGATAATTTAGAACCACCTGTCATCGCCTGGGAACCATTCCCAGCTGATTGTAAACCTGAAAAGTTGCAGGCATGTATTGATACTCTTTCCAAAGTTGACATATTGACTCCGAACGCTGCTGAAGCAGCTGCATACTTCAATGAAGAAGAACCTTTAACTCGTGAAGGCTGTGAGTCATTGGCTAAGAGATTCTTGAAATACATGACCAAAAACAATAAATCAGGTGTCATTTTAAGATGTGGGAAATTAGGTTGTTATACCGTGAACTGTAATATGAAAGTCTCTAAATGGTATCCAGCTTACCATAATATCAAATACAACGATTTTAAAGTGATTGATCCTACTGGAGGAGGAAACACATTTGTAGGTGGCTTCTTATCAGGTTTCATCTTAAGTAATAAGAACTGGGATATTGGTTCTATTTGTGGGAATATAAGTGCAGGTTGTGCCATTGAGCAACATGGTATGCCAAAATTGACTATTCATGAGTCGGAGTCAGGTGAATTAATAGAAAGATGGAATGGTCTTAGTTTCCTTGAAAGACTTGAGAAATACCTTGAAAGAAATCCCGAACTCAATATAAGTCGTCAAGAGTTCTTGGAGCTTACATACCCTTCGAACTAAGTATCTTCTCTTATCATACCATTACAATACATATCATTCATAAACTTGCATTTATAGACTTTAATCTCCTTTAATCTCTACTCCATTAATTTACTAAACTTAAACACACATTTTCTTTATGTACAATAAAATCATATTAAAATAGATATATAGATAGTAAGGGAGTTCTAGCCTACGATTAAAAAAAAAATCTATAAAAAGTAAAGAAGCACCTGATCCGGGAGAAATTTAAAACAAGAAAGAAACAAATATGAAACAAATAAAAAAAAATAGCTAATCAACAACTAAATTATTTGTGCATATTTAGTATTCCTTAGCAATTTCAATTAAAGAGTCAGCTAAGGCAGTAGCAATCTTTTCACCTTCTTCCTTAGTCATGATGAAAGATGGAGCAATCATAACGTGAGCACCGGTGAAACCATCAATGGTACCTGGTAAACACATAACGGTAATACCGTTTTCTAAACACTTAGCAGTGATCTTAGGACAGATGTTGTCTTCATTTGGAATTGGTTCCTTGGTATCCTTGTCCTTAACAACTTCAACAGACCAGAACGAACCAGCACCTCTGACATCACCAGCAATCTTACAGTCCTTTAATTTTTCCTTTATTTGATCAGCCATGTAAGTACCGGTTTCCATTATGTTTTCAACTAACTTTTCTCTGGCAATCTTCTTTTGGACGGCTAAACCAACAGCACAGTTGAAAGCGTGGGAGTGGTAAGTTTGAGCACCAGCAATGAAACCAGAACCAGCATCGTAAACATCCTTAACCTTCTTAGAGATCAATAAACCGGCTAAAGTAACAAAACCGGAACCAATGGTCTTACCAACGGATTGTAAATCTGGACCAGAGGTCATGAATTGTTCCCAAGCATGGTAAGTACCACATCTACCCATACCACACATAACTTCATCTAACATGAATAAGACACCGTATTTTTCACAAACGGCTTTACAACCATCTAAGTAACCTGGAACTGGGACTGGGGTACCAAAAGTGGAACCACCAACGGTTTCAAAGATAACACCAGCGACTTTCTTTGGGCCTTCAGCAATAATGGTATCTTCTAATTCCTTGATTAATCTGTCACGGTATTGTTCTTGAGTTTCATCGGCTTTTCTGTCTCTGTATTCGTAACATTGAGAAACCTTTGGAACTTGGTCGTCAGATAATAAGATATCCTTGAAAAGGGCTCTTCTAGCACCATCACCGATGGATAAAGCACCAAGGGTGTAACCGTGGTAAGATTGCTTTCTAGAGATAACCTTGTATCTTTCTGGTTCGTTGTTTTCGATATGGTATTGCTTCATGATCTTGATAGCGTTTTCGTTAGCTTCAGAACCGGAACCGGTGAATAAAGCAGAGACAAAAGCACCGTTAGATCTTTCACAGATGAATTTACCTAATTCTTCAGCAGCGTAGTTAGTGAAGAAAGAACCAAAAGTGTAAACAGAAGCTTCAGCAGCTTTCTTCATGGCTTCAACGATTTCTGGGTCACCGTGACCAACAGAACAGACGGCAGCACCACCGATAGCGTCAATGACGGTGGTTCTTTCCTTGGTGACTGGGTCTTCGTAGGTCATGTATAAACCTTTACCGGCGACAGCCATTGGCTTCATCTTAGAGACATAGTTTTGGAAAATGTAGGAGTCAGTGTTTTCTACAGTCATTGTTTATAAATTATTGAGGGATTGGATATTGAAAGAGAGCAATAAAGAAGAATCTTGGAGGTAATTAGTATAAGATCGGACAAGTTTAAAGCAATTAAAGGAACAAATAACATATTTATATCCACCAGGGATAAGAGATCCATGGTTGGAATCGATAAAGCGGGAGTTTCCCAATCCGGTAAGACGCTCTTATCGCCCAATGCTTGCCGCTAGCAGAGCCGGGAATTTCTGCAACGGCAGCTACCTTTTGCCGACCATACTGCTGTCGTCTAACTGAACTAAGGAAGAGCAGCTCCATTCTGCCCGGTTTGGGAAATAGACGTTGGCAGGGGCTCTTGGCCGGATAGTTTTCTGGCTTCTTAGTCTTGTGTCGCATAGCTGGCTAATAAGGAAAGAATGTTAACGCGCTGCGACAGGAGCCCTTGTGACAGACAGCCAGATCTCTAATTAACTACAGGGTCTACACTTTACATCTAACAATATACAAATAAATATCTATATATATTACCTAATTCATCGTTCCTTGAATTCAGGTCATCTCAAATCACCTTGTCTGATCTCCCTATCTAATCTAAGCTCTCTGGATTTCCACATTTGCGCGTGCTACAGAGCTTATCGCAGAGAGCAGATTGACACCTATATTAGTATGGTATATATACTAATATATGCAGTGGAGCGTGTAGATACCCCGCAAACGGAAGGTGCAACACTACCACAAAATTTGGAGACTATATACCTTTAGCCTGACTGCAAATAGCTAGTGAAACTCAGTGGTGCCATCTAGCTCCTGTGCACTTCCTTGCATGTCATTTATCCTGCCTTATCGCTTATCAGACCCAATCAAGCAAGTGCCGCTCTTTTAGTTGCGTACGTTTAATATGTGGTTTTTAGTCTTTGACCATTTCAATTTTTTTCCTTCCACTCGACGCGTCTATATGAGTGAATACAGTTATGGCCCTCACACAGACTGTTACTACTGAAATGCATTAACTATTGCTATATATAAGTTTTACCCCCGTCCCACATCTTTCAAACAAACAAACAAGCTATTTTGCCACGAGGCCCTCCCAGCTGTCCAATCAGCTGGCGCGTGTATATAAGCACTGCGTACATCTCAGCACGCACCACTTGTGGTCCCCCTATTTAAGCACAAGTGTGCGCGGTCAACCCACAGTTGCCTCTGCGTAAATGGTGGCACTTAGTAATTTGCCCAGTAGTTCTCCAATCAATCTGAAATTTTTTTTTTTTTCCCTGAGACACAGCAAAGAAATCCAAAATTAAAGTGAAGAATCTACGCAACACCACCACATCCCACGTATTAAGCTGAAAACCCCCCATTTTAACCACCCCAATTGACCGGTGTTATAAGGTTTTACCGTGCTCATTTTCCCAGTAAATAACATAGAATCAAGATGAGTGACAAAAATGCACGTATTGCCATTGTTGCAGATGACAAATGTAAGCCAAAGAAATGTCGTCAAGAATGTAGAAAAGGTTGTCCGGTTGTGAAAACAGGTAAACTCTGTATTGAAGTGTTACCAAATTCCAAAATAGCCTTTATCTCAGAAACTCTTTGTATCGGTTGTGGTATCTGTGTCAAGAAATGTCCCTTTGGTGCTATTAACATTGTTAATTTACCAACTAATTTGGAAAAAGAAGTTACCCATAGATATTCAGCAAACTCTTTCAAGCTTCATAGATTACCTACTCCAAGACCAGGTCAAGTTTTAGGTCTTGTGGGTACTAACGGTATTGGTAAGTCCACAGCTTTGAAGATCTTAGCTGGTAAGGAAAAGCCAAATCTTGGAAGATACGATGATCCTCCTGACTGGCAAGAAATTTTGAAATATTTCAGAGGTTCAGAATTACAAAACTTCTTTACCAAGATCTTAGAAGATAATATCAAGGCTATCATCAAGCCTCAATATGTTGATAACATCCCAAGAGCTATCAAAGGTGAATTAAACAAAGTTGGTGAATTATTAAAGGCCAAGATGGAAAGAGAAGGCTCAGCAAAGGAAATTGTTGATGTATTGGAATTGAAACATATCTTAAAGAGAGAAGTTTCCAAATTATCTGGTGGTGAATTACAAAGATTCGCTATTGGTATGACCTGTGTTCAAGATGCTAATGTTTACATGTTCGATGAACCTTCATCTTATCTTGATGTTAAGCAAAGATTGAACGCCGCTTACATCATCAGATCTTTAATAGGTACTTCCACTTATATCATTGTCGTTGAGCACGATTTGTCTGTCTTAGATTATCTTTCAGATTTCGTCTGTATCTTATATGGTGTTCCTTCAGTCTATGGTGTGGTCACTTTACCTGCATCTGTCAGAGAAGGTATTAACATCTTCTTAGATGGTCATATCCCAACTGAAAATTTAAGATTTAGAACCGAATCTTTACAATTCAAATTAGCTGATGCTTCAGATAACTTCATCATTGATCAAACTAGAGGTTTTGAATACCCAGCTATGACCAAGACCCAAGGTGATTTCACATTACACGTTGAAGCAGGTAGTTTCTCTGATTCCGAAATTATTGTTATGATGGGTGAAAACGGTACTGGTAAGACTACATTATGTAAATTATTAGCAGGTGCAATCGAACCAGACACTGGATCCAAGGCTCCAGAATTAAATGTCTCCATGAAACCACAAAAGATTGCTCCTAAATTTACAGGTACTGTCCGTCAATTATTCCTTAAGAAGATTAGAGCCTCTTTCTTAAGTCCACAATTCAATACTGATGTCATGAAACCATTGAAGATTGATGATATCGTTGATCAAGAAGTTCAACATTTATCCGGTGGTGAATTGCAAAGAGTTGCCATCGTCTTAGCGTTAGGTAAGCCTGCCGATATTTATCTTATTGATGAACCTTCTGCTTACTTAGATTCTGAACAACGTATTATCTGTTCTAAAGTTATCAGAAAATTCATCATTCACTCCAAAAAGACCGCCTTCATCGTTGAGCACGATTTTATTATGGCTACATATATGGCTGATAAAGTCATGGTCTTCGAAGGTCAACCATCTAGAGACGCTACTGCAAAGAAAGCTGAATCTTTACTTACAGGTTGTAACAGATTCTTAAAGAATTTGAATGTCACTTTCAGAAGAGATCCAAACTCTTTCAGACCAAGAATTAATAAATTAGATTCTCAAATGGATAAAGAGCAAAAAGCAGCTGGAAATTATTTCTTCTTGGATAATTCCGAATTATAAAATCATTAGATTACTTCAACATATTCCTGTATTCAGTTTACCCTTTTTATTTTTTAATTCTTTTAATGCTTCGCTTTTTACGTCTTGTCATTTGTGTTATTTTCTTTTTCATTTCATTTCATCTGGGTTGGTTTCAAAATGGATTAATGAACAGAATCAAAATACACTATCAACACATTCTCATTCACATTCATATTTCACGTCTTATCACCCCTCATCATAAAGAAGGTTTCCCATGAGCAGACTCTACAACCTTGCTCACTAATTATATTAAAACTAGACTTTTACATATTCCCTAAGTTTAGCAAATCAAGACAAATATAGATGAAATTTTAATGTCTTGTACTGTGTTTTGCATTCACTACATTGTTTTATCTTATTTATTTGTCACTTTATTTATTTTTAATTGCATGATTGTGCATTATCTCTTAATGTACTATATATAATCTAATATTTGTCACTTTATAAACTATAAAAATATGAAATTGGAGGATTGAAAATCCGTGTAGAAAAAGCAAGTTCATTGCACACCCTGCGACCGCAAAAAGTGTTGCCTTTGCGCGGTGGCCCTGACTCGCCTAACCTTTTTTTCTCCGGCAAGCTCAATCAGTCAGAACATAAATCAATCCTACATGGAAAATAAATTGCATGTAATTTCGAATTCCAAAAGCAGTCAAGGACGTCTCACACTCAACCAGAAAGCATTGTACTTAATTCTAAAGTATCTGTTTTGTATATTCACAATGTCTGCCGAAGAAGTTACTCAGAAAGTTGATGAACTCTCCGTTTCTAGCGAAACCCCAGCTGAAGTCATCTTAGGCGAAGATGGTCAACCATTATCTAAGAAAGCTTTAAAGAAATTAGAAAAGGAAAGGGAGAAGGAAAGAAAGAAGGCTGAAGTTGCCGCCAGATTGGCTGAAGAGCAAGCTTCCAAGGCTGCTGCTGACGCTGCCAGTGACACTGCTAAGGAAAACTATGGAAAATTACCTCTTATGCAATCTAAGAACGGTACCCAAACTGGTGTTGAAAGAATCAAGTTCAACACTTTATCCGCTGCAAATGCTGAACAAGAAGTCGTCTTCAGAGCACGTGTTCACACCTCTCGTCAACAAGGTGCTAACATGTGTTTTGTTTCCTTCCGTCAACAATCTGATTTAGTTCAAGGTTTATTGAAAGCCAATGGTGACTCAGTATCCAAGCAAATGGTCAAGTGGACTAGTGGTTTGAGTTTAGAAACCATTGTTTTAGTTCATGGTGTTGTTAAAAAAGTTGATGAATTAATCAAGAGTTCTACTGTTCAAGACATTGAAATCTCCATCACTAAGATCTTCTCCATCTCTGAAACTCCAGCAAGATTACCATTATTAATCGAAGATGCTTCAAGATCAGATGCCGAAGCTGAAGCTTCTGGTTTACCAGTTGTTAACTTAGATACCAGATTAGATGCCCGTGTTATTGACTTGAGAACCGTCACTAACCAAGCCATCTTCAAATTACAAGCTGGTATCTGTCTTTTATTCAAGGAATTCTTGATCTCCAAGAACTTCACTGAAATCCACTCTCCTAAATTGATTGGTTCCCCATCTGAAGGTGGTTCTAACGTTTTTGAAGTCAGTTATTTCAAAGGTAAAGCTTACTTAGCTCAATCTCCTCAATTATACAAGCAACAATTAATTGCTGCTGATTTCGAAAGAGTTTTTGAAATTGCTCCAGTCTTCAGAGCTGAAAACTCCAATACTCATCGTCACTTAACCGAATTCGTTGGTTTAGATTTAGAAATGGCCATTGAAGAACATTACCACGAATGTGTTGATATGTTAGGTGATATGTTCGTTTTCATCTTCTCTGAATTAAAGAAGAGATATGCTAAAGAAATTGCTGTTGTCAGACGTCAATTCCCAGTTGAAGAATTCAAGGTCCCAGAAGGTAAGATGATCAAGTTACATTATAAAGATGCTGTTAAGTTACTTAATGATAACGGTAAGCAACAAGATGACTTTGAAGATTTATCCACTGAAAACGAAAAGTTCTTAGGTAAGTTAGTTCGTGAGAAGTACGACACCGATTTCTTCATCTTAGACAAGTTCCCATTATCTGTCAGACCATTCTACACCATGCCAGATCCAGAGGATCCAAACTACTCCAACTCTTATGATTTCTTTATGAGAGGTGAAGAAATCTTATCTGGTGCTCAACGTATTCACGACCCAGAATTATTAAGAGAACGTATGAAGGTTCATGAAGTTGATCCAAATGGACCAGGTTTAGCCGACTACGTGAATGCATTCTCATATGGTTGTACTCCACATGCTGGTGGTGGTATTGGTTTAGAAAGAGTCTTGATGTTCTTCTTAGACTTGAAGAACATTAGACGTGCTTCTCTCTTCCCTCGTGACCCAAAACGTTTATTCCCATGAGTGTCATGTGAATTTTGAATACAAATCTTTTTGAATATCTATATATCTATTAGTAAATAGCAATACAATTAATGAATAATTTTAATTTGATGTAATTAGTCTTTGATCTAACTTTATTATCGATTTTATGTATTGCAACGTTGAAAAGTGTAGTGAAGGATAATCAAGGATTTACTCAAATTTATATTTTCAAATAAAAAAATTGTCACTTCAACAGGAATTTGATCTTTTAACGAATATGAACAAAATTAAAAACTACATAAGCTGATTATAACTGTTAATTTATCATATTATCATTTGTTTATTGACCATCCTAATGGTAATTGGTTGTTATAAAGATCTGTTAATCTGATTAAGTGAATGTTGGAAAATAAATTAGCGGCCGAATAGTGACTGCGCGGCTTACAAGTCAAAACTTAAAGAGTGGCTTTGGTAGACGCAGTTTAGAACATACTGTTGTTCCTGAACTGCTACAACTGCTTCAGGACACAGTAGATTACACAGATACATTGGATATTGTAAAGGTCTATCAGCAGATACTGAGTACATTATGTCCACTCCAATTGATATCAGTAGACCAACTACACCTCAGAGAACAGGTGATTCTCAGTTGTATAACAAAGATAATAATCATTTTGACGATGAAGACAACAGAGAGGATGGACACTACGTCTTCAGTGATGAAGAAGAAGGCGAAGGCGAAGGTGAATCCTCATTTAGTGCTCATAATACACACTTTTCCTACAATGAGTTCAAGATGCTAAAAGATCAAGACGCCAAGGTAAAGGCGCTGGCCTCAATTGCCAGTACCTCTCCTACATCGGCTAAAACAACTAGAAGATCATCAGTTGCCGATTTCGTTAATCCTGCACCACCTCCAATGACCGGATTGTCACATAAGGCATCTAGTCCAATGCTCTCATTTAATGTTCCTCCTACTATTGAACAGGGAAAGGTTTCTAAATTCTCATATAATTCCGCAACTCATGCTGTCACCCCAGCTACTGAAGCAACAAAGATTGAAGATGAGAAAGTGTTAAGAAAGACAAGAACGAAATTAGGAGAACTTTTGTTTGACGATCATAACTCTACATTAGAGCCTCCATCTCCCGAATTGATAGAGATCTACAAGAGTATTGAACTTTCTTTGGAAATTCGTGATAAATATCAAGCTATTTCATTACAACGCCCTCAAGATAATCCCAAAAACAAACCCAACTGGAAAATTTACCCAGATCCTCCTCCACCATTCTGGAAAAAGGGAGATATGTTTGATACTCATCATTATCCTGATTACGGTGATCAAAGAGCTGAAAATTTCACAATGGAAAAGTGTGAAATTCCGGGTGTTGATAATGACGTTGAATTTGAGTTGGACGACAAGGATGTTTATCAAATTATTGATTCCAAAACCAAGGAGCGTTTGGTCCAAATCCCAACTATTCGTGATTATTATATGGATGTTGAAAAGATTGTTGGATTTGCTTCTGATGGACCAGCCAAATCATTTGCATTCAAGAGATTAGAATATTTAGAAGCCAAATGGAACATGTACTTTTTACTGAATGAGCACGAAGAAACCTCTGAATCCAAGAGAAATCCACATAGAGATTTCTACAATGTTAGAAAAGTCGATACACACGTCCATCATTCAGCATGCATGAATCAAAAGCATTTGTTAAGATTTATCAAGCATAAAATGAGACATTCGCCAGATGAAAAGGTTATTCAAAGAGATGGTGGTATATTAACCTTGAAGGAAGTATTTGAATCTTTGAACCTTACAGCATATGATTTGAGTATTGACACATTAGATATGCATGCACATAGAGATGCATTCCATAGATTTGATAAATTCAATTTGAAATATAATCCGATTGGTGAATCAAGACTGAGAGAGATTTTCTTGAAGACTGATAACTATATTCAAGGAAAATACTTGGCTGAAGTTACCAAAGAAGTCTTTGAAGATATGGAGTCTTCAAAGTATCAAATGGCAGAGTATCGTATTTCAATTTATGGTAGATCTGAAGATGAATGGGACAAGTTAGCAAACTGGGTTATAGACCATAAGCTATTCTCACATAATGTCAGATGGTTAATTCAAATTCCGCGTTTATATGATATTTATAAGAAGAGTGGAATTGCCTCTACTTTCCAGGACATTGTTCGTAACATTTTTAAGCCATTATTTGAAGTGACAAGAGATCCTTCATCTCACCCTAAATTACACATTTTCCTTCAAAGGGTCATTGGTTTTGATTCTGTTGATGATGAATCAAAGGCAGATAGAAGATTTCACAAGAAATTCCCAACACCACGTTATTGGGACTCTCCAAACAATCCTCCATATTCCTATTACATTTACTACTTATTTGCAAACATGGCGTCTTTGAATAATTGGAGAGCTAAGAGAGGTTTCAATACTTTTGTTTTGAGACCACATTCTGGTGAAGCTGGTGATCCAGAACATTTGATTTCTGCTTATGTCGCAGCTGAAGGAATTTCACACGGTATCTTATTACGTAAATTACCATTTGTCCAGTACTTATACTACTTACGTCAAATTGGTATCGCCATGTCACCATTATCAAATAATGCATTATTTTTGGCATATGATAAGAATCCATTCCCAGCTTATTTCAATAGAGGTTTAAATGTCTCTCTTTCAACAGATGATCCATTACAATTTGCTTACACCAGAGAGCCATTGATTGAAGAATACTCAGTTGCTGCTCAAATTTATAAGTTGTCAAATGTGGATATGTCCGAACTGGCAAAGAACTCTGTATATATGAGTGGATTTGAGGATCAACTAAAGCAGCATTGGTTAGGTCATAACTACCAATTAGTTGGACTTGAGGGAAACGATGTTGCTAAGACGAATGTTCCTAATATCAGAGCTAGTTATAGAGAAGAGACCTTGAAGATTGAAAGAGAGCTGGTCAAGAGATATGCCCACATAAACGATGAAGAATAACGGTGCACGTATGATTGTGGTATAGAGGCAACATATGTGTTAATATAAACATAATAAATATAATCTATAAAACTAAATATACAAATATACATAATGAGGTAATAGTTTAATTTTAATTTCAATTTTAAGTACTTACCTGGCTAACTGCAATTGAACCAAATACAACAGCGTTTTTCTTCTCTATTCTATCGTAGCATTTGCGTTTAAAACTCTTTGAGATAGACTGTGATTCGTATTCCAAGATGCTCGGAACGTCTTGCAGAGTATTTTTACAGATGATGTCTTTCAGATTGTTCACAAAACCTTTGTCATAGGGATAATCGCTCAGTTCGACTTTCACAATAAATCTAACCTGTGGGTATGAAGGATGCGACACATTGAAATATCTATGGTTCAAATCTCTTGCCTTTTCTATAAACTCCTTTCTGGCGTTGACATGAGAAGGTGAAAACCCGTTGCCTCCAACGTGTTTCCATTGCTTCAATAACTTCCTGCGTAATCTATTTCTCTTCATTTCATCCAAAGTAGTCTCATTCTTCGTCACAAGTATAACAAATGACCACACCAATGCGGACAACATAAAGAACCAGAGACCGCATATTATATATGCCACTATGAAAGCCGGGTGTATTGTTTTTGAACCATCAAAATCTCTTACACGCCCAGAATATACCGCAAGAGAAACAATAATCAGTATAAACAAAGACCAGAAAGTGAACACAAAGTAAACAAAGTAGGGATAGTTCCAATGGCCAATGACAGAACCTACCCAAGAGCAAACATGGTCAAATTTGGGGACACAGCGGCCGTTCGGTCCTAATGCAGAGGAATGAGATGATCTCAAGACTTTTATGGTTTGACATTGGAAACACCAGGCCGGGAGTCCGCTCATGTCACAGGGGAAGATATCTGGAGGTTGAGTGAATGAGCTATCTTCGTTATCATGAGAATAGAAGTTGCTCAAATCAGACTCATAAGAATGCATATTTGGCTCAAGTATAGCTCCACCATCTTCAGTCTGTTGCATCATTGAATTCATATCAAAATCTCTTCCAGCCTCAACAAATCTTTTCAAATCATAAGGTTTAACATGCTGGGGAAGCTCACCAGGTCCTCTAACAAGCAGCAACAGCCAGTTAGTCAACAATAACAGCAATAGGACGTTGAAGATCACTATGAGAGCTATTGCAGCACCTGCATGATCCAGTTTATTGTTCACTTGGGTAATACAAAGAAGATAGGAGAATGCGTACTCCAGAAAGCCCAGAAAGAGTAGTACCGCTACGGGCAAAATCCCAAGCAGCCCTCCATAACTTAATGCCCACATCTATACTTTCTAACCTCTATATACAGTTCCTGCCCTCTACAGCATTGTCAGTGGGCAGTATTCGCAGAAGAAGACCGTGAAGGAATACTGAGTTGATCTGAATTTCTCTAGATATTCTGGGAACGCGGCTCAAATAATTATTCAGCCATATAGTATATATACACTACATTCATAACATTAAAAAGATCAGATTAGCAAGTCATTGGGGGTTTCATTTTGCACAGTCTATATAATATATAAATTTCAAAGGCCCTTCAGCTGAATGGCAGCAACAGTGAGTCTGGTAATTGTAGCGGGCTCGTCAGTGGAGATGAAGCCCAGCTTGTAGTTTTGCTTCAAAGTCTTGAAGTTGGTGAAGAAGACAAGGTTCTTGTCGTCAAAGGCCACCACTTTACCCGAAACTCTGCTTATCAGAGAAGCTACAATCGCCTGCTCTTCCTCAGGAGATATGCTGGCATCGACAGCCTTTAATGCAATCAGATTGTGAGAAGTCTTGCTAATACCAAATTTGTTTAAGCAGTCCATTATGTTCTTTTGTGGAGACAGGTTGAAGATCATCTCCGTGTGCAGTGTCTTGGACTTCATACGGCCATATGAATGATCAAGGAGTGACTTGTACAAAGTACTGTATATCTGCTCCAGGGAGACAACGTTATCACAATTTATGAATGCAAAGTTATAGTCCTCATTGGAACTTATTAGGTTTGTCTTAATCTCTTCCAGGTTTTCCACCTCAGAGAAAAGCACACCCAGCACTTTCTGTGTTGGAAACTGCCCAAGCACAAACTTTCTATAGCTATCAGTCATTTCTATAAATATCTGGCAAGGGGACCGGTTGGTTTGTGTCTGCGTTGTGGAAGGGAACAGAGAAAAGGAACGGTGATTGTTCAAACCGATTTCAAGGCACACCAAAATATTTTCAAACGGTGCGCTGGTGTCTCAAAATCTGGCTCTCATCTATGCGAATGTATATGATAAGCTTGCTCCACGTACCGGACTGGGGTTGTTTTCTTATACTATAACACACACACTTTGACCAATAACTATGAGCAGTGTCTTTGATAGCAACCCCTGGGCGGCAGAGGACACCTCTGTCTCCCCAGATCTGCAATTGGACTCAAATGTGTGGGCCGACAACGATCAAGATTCTGATCAACGGCAGTCGGTTGAAACTGTACAACAGCACGACGAGGAGCTGCAGGAAAGCGAAGAAGAGCCAAAGGAATCCGTAGAGTCAGAGGTTGAAAATGAAGTGGAAGAAGAGGAGGATTTAGATCTGGGTGAAAGTATAACACCGATAATTGACGAAGAGACGGCCAGTATAGAACAGGAAAATCCTTGGGGTGACATAGCAAGCCCGAACAGATCAAAGATTACGGAAGATCAGCGACAAGACACCAGTGACGATGAAGCAGTTGAAGATGAACTGGAACCCAAAGCCAATATTATTCCAAATGAGCAGAGTGAAGAAACTGAGACTGACAATGTGCAGCCGATTGTATACACAAAGGATGCTACTGCATACGACGAAGAGAATATAGAAGACAACGTTCGAGACAACATCCAAGAAGAAGAAGAGGAAGAGGAGGATTCAGATGATGAATTTGGGGACTTTGACGAGGTTGAAGTACGGAGAGTTGATATCAAAGATATTGAGTTTTTCCAGCCTGCAGATACAACCCTCTCAAAGATTATCAAGGGAACATTTAATCCCCCACAAGAGGCAAAAACTATAGGTTCGTTATTGAATAACGGAAGTGCTAGAAAATATGAGAACATGCTTGTATCAAAGGCTAGACAGTACAAACTTTCTGAAACAAGCATTGCTAATTTTCGCAATAAAAATTACATCAGCACTAGTCAAATCAATAAAGCTGTTACAGACATAAGTAAAGAATGGATTCAAGTGGAGAAGGGTATTTTAAGCGATCAAACAACAGATCTCAAAAATCAAAGTCGGAAGTTATTCCATTGGTCGACTAAGAAAGACGATAAAAATACAGAGAATGTAGCTCATTCCCAAACACAGAAACACAATAATATCAATCAAAGATTACTTAGAGCTGCTCATTCCAAGGCCAAAATTATTTTAGACGAGAGATTTGAGAGAGAAAAGGCACATAAACTGAAACTAGCAAGAGAAAAGCAAGAGAGACAAAGAAGAATAGATCTTGCTAGACAAAAGAAAGAAGAAATGAGTAAGAAATACGAAGCACCTGCACCACCTACGGATAACAAAAAGACTTTACTCAATAGAATTTTTGGAAAGAAAAGTAAGGTTGCCTCTTCTAGTTTTTCACACGATAAACTTGACAAATCTCCAGAGCCAGAAGACTCAATGGGAAACATTGATGAAATTGATGACTTTGATTTCTCTGCATTTGTAATGTCATCCAAATCGGGAAATGATGATGAAGAGGAAGAAGAAGACGACGACGAAGAAATGAACGACTTTTCTGCTGCGGATGGATATAATGAATTAATGATTGGAGAAGATGGAGCCGAAGAAGTAAATATAGAAGAACATAATCAAGACATATTTGAAGGTGATTCAGAAAGTATACAGCCATCTGAGTTAGAGTCACAAACAATAGTCACCCCCGTTCCTATCTCAAAGGCCATGAACCCTACCAGTGAAGTATCCACGTCTGCACCCGTTGTCAAAGTGCCAGAACCAGTGTCAGCATCAGCTCAGCCTTTAGGAATACTTAAACTATCAGGTTCTTTACAAAGCAGTGATATAAGAAATCATAGCGAAGAAGAAGAAGATTCCGATGACGACTTTAATGATTTTGTGACATCCCCAATACTAACACCGATCACAACACCAGCACCTGAACCTCAACCAATAAGCAAAGTTATTAATATAACACCATCAGTACCAGAAGTTCTCAAACCAACAGACAAACTGGATAATATGCGAATTATGTCTCAGTCACCTATGGGAATAGCCAGTGTCATGTCCAATGCTTCCTCTATCAAAGCTCAAAATACGGGAAACACATCTTTGAATGCAATGAGTTTTGATTCTATCTTGAGCGGATTCCAAGACCCAGCAAAATCTAAGGTCGCTGTATCATCGAATAAGATTGACATGCCATCGATTGGTACTGCAGATGACGGCGAGGATGACGAATGGGGTGAGTTTAGCACCTTTCAAACTCCAGCGCAAAGCCAGAATATGAAATCAACACCAGCACCAGCTCCACGGGCCCCAGTGACTAGGGCTCAAAAGCCTAAGCCCAGGATCCATAGTAGTCATTCAAGAAGAATTGACTACGACGATGATGATGACGGTGATGTAGATATCCCTGAGTCCTTAGTGCCTACTTCCTCTTCCATGGTGGACGAGCGTGCGTTGTACGCAAGCACAATTGTAGCCGGTGGAGACTCTTTCTCACGCTCGAGCAGCATTCACAGGACAGGTTCATTGCGTAGACAGGGATCACAGCGTCAATCTGCAGTAGTTAAGCACAATAACGGTGCAAAGGAAGGAAATTTGATAGATTTGTGAAGTAATAAGTAGGACTTTGTAGTAATTGGAGATATGCGAATGTAATAAATGAGCGACTAAACACATAGTACTTTGGGCACCCTCGCACCACGGGAAAAGTTTTTGGTTGATCGAGTTAGTGAAACGATGGATGAATAGAAGAAGTAGTGAAATATGTGATTACGAGTAAGTGAAAGGCATTCATATACTAACACAACATTACTGAGCTCCATATACCATATACTGCAATGTTCAGACAGATACAGCAAGTGCAGAGAAGCCAGGCTGCTACTTCAGTCAGCAAGAGTCTGCAGATGCAAACGCAACAAGTGAGAACCGTGAAGACCAAGGGCAGAACTGGTCCTAACTTAACCATTGAAAGAGTGGTCACCCAACTTTCTGTTCTCTCAGCCAATCGTAAGCAGCCCAAGCTTTTGAGGCTCTCAAACGAAGACTATGTCAAGCACCTCACAGTACGTCAAGCATGGAGTAGAATCCGTAAGGCTAAGAAAGAAGCCAACGAAGAGCAATTGAGAAAACAATATGAATCTATTACTATGGCCAATGAGGAGTTTAGATTATTAGCAGAACAAGACGAAAGCGTGCAGAAGTTATACAACTCCGCCAACGTTCGTGAACACGGTAAGCGCTTCCCAATGGAATTGAGAGTTCCAACTGCTTTCCCACCTAGACAAGTATGGTACTACGATTACAATCCTGCTATTTTCAGACAAAATCAAAGCAAGAAGGATTGAATTTGACGGATGATAACGGTATGGTTTGCAATAATTCGAGTGAAAAAACAATAGTATTATATTACTAAGAGACCTGTATATATAAAGATACGTTCAATTATATAAAATTAGATGCATATATATAATAAAAAATAACTTGAACCTTGAAAATCAAAACGAGATATTAATAAATCTTACCCAGAGATTATTTCAGTTTCGATCATTGAAGTTGAATTAATGAATAAGAAAAATAGAAAAAACGGACTTACCATACTCTTTCCCATAAGTACTTAGTGTATGATCTATCAGCGTTAGGTAAACTGAACCAAAGCAATTCAACCCCGCAGAATAAACCAATAAAGTAGGGCATGATTACAAAAGTACCAGCAAATTCTGAGGTTAAACCAACTAAGAAAGGGAATAAGGCACCACCAGAGGAACCAAATGCAGTCATAATTGTAAGAGCAACAGATTGAATCTTTCTTGGGATAATTCTGACTGCAACTGTGATCATTAATGGGTAAATTGGACCAATAAAAATACCTGAGATAGAAACAAAAACAGACGATGCGTAAAAGCTAGGAATTACCCAAGCTAGCACAACACAAATAATGGCAAAAAGAGCTGATAAAAAGACTCCACGTTTAGCACCAATGTACTTATGAATTCTAGAAGTTAAAAATAACCTACCGAGGGCCAAACCACCCCAGAAACCAGATGCAACATAACCTGTAGTAGAGGTACTACCATTTCTATCATTTTCTAAAAATGTAACTATCCAACCACCCATGGCGACTTCAGCACCTTGGTAAAATAAAACAAAGAATGATAATGACCAAGTTCTCATATTCTTCAATGCTAATTTGAATAAACCCTTTGGAACGACAGGTTCAACCATTTCAATATTGACGTTGTTCATGGTACCACTGGTAATACTACGGAAATCGGTATTGACAGAACGTAAATCATCGTTATAAGCCAAGTGCTCACCAATTAAAGTCATTTCAATTTCATCTGGTGGAGTAGAGACACTTTGGTCTACTGGTAATTCTGGGTTCAGGTTATCGTGTGCATGAGGATGTCTATGGACACGATTAAGTGTATAAGACGATACATCGGTGTTGTCAGTATTGGAGCTGACTGGGTGATTGTGGTTTTCCCATGGACTGATATCATTATCATAATTCTTAAATGCAAACCAAATATTGACCACATTGATCAAGTTCAAACCTAATAAGATAAGGTAAAAATAATGCCAAGAGACTCCATGATCCACTACAACAGTGGCAATCAAAGGTCCAATACAGGCGCCTAAACCATAACCACCATGATAGTAACCTAAGTAAGTTGAGGCCTTTTCAAATCTAGATAAGAAAATGTTATGCTGGGAAATAGTAACAGCTAAACCAACACCTCCAAAAAAGAAGGCACAGGCAGTAACTGCAAACTTTGTTCCAATGGATACTAATGCAAATTGAATAATTAAACAGATGCAGCCAACAGCCATCATCATTCTTTTGGTTATCATACGATTCAGTAAATGGGAAGTAAGGGCAATAACCATATAACCTAAGGCGTTGGCTAGCCAAATTAAAGAAACAATGGAATAGTTGATATTGTAGTATTCTTCAATACGAGGAAGTAAAGCACCAGGAGCAGCATCAGAGATACCGTCTGTAAAGATAAATATAACAACAGAAACCAATCTCCAAGTATTGTTTGGAAACGCAGATAGTTTCATACCGTTTACCAGCATATCTTGTATTTCCAATTGAGTATGTCTTGGCTTTGGCTTATCTCCATGATCGATTTGAGTTGTTTCTTCTGTGTCTGATAATTTTTCATTAGGATCGACTAATTGTTGAGGATAAGTCACCATAGATTCATTTTGAAATTGGTCAAAATAGGAGTCATTATTGAGCTCATATCCGGGAGTAGTTGGTAAAGATTCTGGGATTGGAGGTGGGACAGAGGAGTTCAAGTTGAAAGAACCCAGGTTAAGACTATCTTGAGTAGCAGCGGATAATCTTCTGTGAATTGTTGATGTGTTTCCATCAGCAGCAGCCTCATTGGCTGCCTGAACATCAATCTTCTCATTGAACTTTACGCTCTTTGTTTGAGACATTGGATAATTGTGTTAGATGATTGAATAAAGTATGTTGAATAAGAAAAATAGGATAATTGATCAATCAGCGATAGGAGATTAGAAAATCGCTCTTCTGGATATGTATTTATTGGTTTGCAAAGTTCCTTGAAAGCACTTGATGCAATAAAATTAAGATCGTATCACTCTATAAAGCCAGAACTACAAAGTAGAGTAATGAATGAGCTGACAAAGAGTGGCAAATTGGTTATTTATAGGATCTGATCTATGATAAACCAGTTTCGGTGTTTAAAGTTTTTTTTATTTTTTTATTCACAGGGGCCAAAAATATTTATGACAAATCTGGGGAAGGAAAAAAGCGCTTTGCCGGGATGTAGGAGGGTCAACAAGCGCTCCAACGTGCGGTTCAGTGTGCTGCTGTGTCTTTCTGTGTCTTGCTGTGTTACCTGCTGCTTAAAAATGCTGGAATGGAGACACCAACAGGGATTATTTCCAGTTTAATCATTCAATGGTGATCTTGTACAAATGCATTATTAATTTTTTAAGCCCCGTGGAGAAGCAATTTTCTTTTGTGCGGGAGATTAGATTAAGCGCTGACGGACGGATGTCCGCTTTGGGACTCCTAGCTAACAGCATAAATTAATCTTATACATTTGTAGTGGAATTTGTACGAATATATGCATGGAAGTATATACTTCTATAGGCCAGTAATTAAACAAACAAGTGTCATTCATTAAATATATACCAACATACAAATAAATAAATAAATAATTACAAATATGAGACACAGACTAAGCAAGAAACAACTCGTTTATCCACTTTTTTTTTGGTTTGATTTAGAAGAAAGACAAATCAGTATAAATCAGTTCGAACTAATTTAACCGAATAAGTCGAAACCCATATCGTCATCAGATTCTTCTTCTTCTTCAACAGCAGCAGCAACTGGAGCAGCTTCAGTAGCAGCAGCAGCAACTGGGGCAGCGGAAGCGTAAGCTTCTGGGTTGGCGATTCTGTCCTTGATTAATTCAGAACCTTCAAAAGTGTAGTCAGTAGCAATGGATAAAGCTAAGACGTTCTTGTAGTTGTTGATAACGGTGTGGCCAACAGATGGTAAAGTTGGGTAACCAGCAGCTAAAGAAATTTGGGTAATAGCAGAGATAGCAGAGGTGAAGTGAGAAACTAATTCATCATCAGTGATATCTAAGATAGAAGCTGGGAAAGTTTGACCGTTGTCGTAAACTTGGACAATGGATAAACCGTAGGTGAATGGAGAAATGTTCAACATGTTTAATAAGGTAGCTTCAGATTGACCAACCTTTTGGTCAGCTTCTAAGATCTTAACATCGTTGGTAATTTCAATGGTACCTCTTTGAATCTTGGTTGGGACACCTAAAGCTTGGAAGAAAGAGGTCTTACCTGGTTCCATACCGGTGTTACCAGCTGGGACGAAAACGTCACATGGAGCAATAGCACCAGCTCTGGCTGGAGCAGCAACCTTGTTAGCAACAATAACGTCTCTGATAGAAGATAAATCAGCGTTGGTGAAGATAAAACCAATGTTACCTCTAACGAATGGAACAACCTTTTCAAAGTCTGGGAATTCAGCAATGAAACCTCTTAAAGCTCTTCTGACCATGGTGTTCTTACCCATAAGAACAACGGCATCTTGTCTTAAAGCCTTTCTGATTTCATGCATTTGTTGGGATGAGACATTGTCAACACCAACAATGAAGACAGACTTGTATTCTTCGATTAAAGTCTTTAACTTAGCAAAGTATTCGATTTTCTTTTCTCTAGTTCCTCCCATTTCGTCTTTTTGATGATAGGATGTTTAAAGGTCCTTGATACTGATTGAAAAAGTCTTTTGAAACTGATAACATAAAGCATATACATTGTATGAAGAACTTTTAACCAGAGTGAAATTTTTGAAAGTGAGCCCAGCTTTTCGAGAATTTGGCAGATTGGAAAAGCAAAGGAAAATCACAACACGTGATAAAGTAAAGCAGGGCACAGCAGACCTGTAAAGTGGCACGTGATAAGATGAAAGTGAGATGAGGTATATAGCTAACATGTTAGGACAACACGCGATGCTGTCGCATATAGCAGAATTTCCCATACAATAGTAGGGGAAAATACACAAACTTGTGATTTGCCATTTTGTTGCAAATAAGAAAATTGCAATCCATAATTAAATCATCATATTGTTTTAGCAATATATGAACCTAAACATTCTGAAACTAGATCCTCTACAACTGGATTCTCCACAGTTGATAGCATTTTTAAAAGAAGTCAATTTGTATCTGGATACAAATGAAGACGCCAATTCCATGGGCTACGTTTTGGAGTCTCTAATTCTACCCTGTATTCAAACCTTTTTTAAAGACAAGAGAATTGCAATGCTAGATGCAAATATAGACTTAATCAACTATTCATCTCTGATTGCCAAAAAGCTGATGAAGCAACAAGAACAGGAAAGACTTCAAGCCCAGTTACAAGGAATCGATGAATCGCAAATACTGAAAAACATAATTATAGATTTAATTGACTTCTTGAAAAAATATTGGGAAATAGTTTATGTTGCCTATGGTACTTGCAACAATCTAGAAAGCAACGCTTATAAAGATTTACTGCCTTCATTTGAAGGGGTCAAGAGTATATTTGTATCTGTAATATCTATTGCTGCAACAAATGAAGTAATTATCGAGTGGATCTTTAGCATAGAATCTGAGGCAAAATTACAATGTTTTGCAAGTAATTTGTACTTAGAATCAATTAAATGTTGTCTTGAAAGAAACTTATCATATGAGATTGAATGCTTAATTTTCAAAAAAATGAATTTGAATCTCAATAGTAACAATTCAAGTGGCACAAAATCTCATACTTTTAGTCAATCTACTACAATTAAAAAATTGACTGAAGTTTATAATTGCTGGAAAACAAACAAGAAATTTTTGAAAGTTGAAGATGCAGAGAAGAATATAAATTCCTTAGCTACTGGATCAGAAAGTGAGAAAGATTTACAAATTCAAGCAGAACTAACAATACTTAAAAATTTTGCAGTAATACTGTCTGAGAATGAAAACACTAAGAAAAATGATTCCAACACAGTAATACAGAGTCTTCATACTTTGTTTAATGATCAGTTGTCTCCTGAAAACTACAAATTCTACTTGAATGACGAAAACCTTAAACCTTCATGGACTAATATTTTCAATTTCAATTCAATTCGTTCGGCCGGGAAAAAGAACACAAGCATGTCGGGATACCAGTCTTCTACATTGATCAACCTTGAGAAAGAACATGAGCTGTCTTCAAAGGATCTCAGAAATAAAGATACAGATACTGTTACAAACAAAATAATACCTTTAGCTACGGTTCCTTCACCAAAAATAGAATTTCAAAGCAGCTCCGATTTTTTTACAAAATCATTTGATAATACACTAACTTCCGATACTAAAGAAAGCCACACAGGACAGAAGAGACATCGCATTCATTGGCCGAAAACTAACGAAAACAACTATAATAAAAGTTTGGATACGTTTTTTGACGATTTTAAGAACAGAAAGTACTTGTTAAAAGATTGGTTTTTGAACTTTTGGTATCCTGTTGATGACATAACCACGTCTGAAACAACGTAGATTTATATGGATAATAAGATTTAATTTATCTTTTTATTGATTTATTTATATACAGTTATTAAATTTCCTAAACATCCTAAATAATGCAATTGTAATATACAGTAGTTCAATCAACTCATCTTATCTCAGTTAATACACTATCAATGACATCGCACATCGAATCAATACCCCAGTCAACTCTGACTTTTTGTTTTATTCCCTTGATCAGATCACTCTCTTTCAACTTATCTTGCAAGAAGAATTGAAGACCCTTCAATAAAACTCTTTGATCTTTACATTTGGCAATACGTTCAACAATGAATCTATCGTTGAATTTCATATCTTTAGCCTTGACTTTGGTGTGTAAGCCACTTCCAAATGATTTCTCTTCAGATAACTTGGCCACACAGTCTAAGAAAGTAATAAGTAAAATTTCAACAAATAATTTAGTATCAGAGTTAGCAGTTAAGAAGTTGACAGGGTGTAAGATGTTCAAAGGTAATGATCCTTCACCAATTAAGAACCCAAAAAGACGTCCAAGATTCAAAATAGTCTTTAGCTTTTCACCTTCATCTAATCCAGAATTTGATGTATCAATCTCCAATTCATCTTCATCTTTATCTTCACCTTCAAATTCTTTCAACTTATCCCATAAGTTGAACTGGAAGGTCTTTCTCATAGAGTGCTGCTCACACAATTTCTTAGCCAAAAAACCATAGTATGGATTATACAATGATTCCATGGACGCACAGTGAATGATGATATTTGGGATTTCTCTCTCTTGGTTTCTCTTCAATTGCAATTTCTCAAACTTTCCCATAGCGTCCATATAATCTTCAGCAGACATAATACTGACAAAGATAGCTCTTCTGATATCGGTGTTCATTCTTTGCTGACGTGCTAACTCAATCCAATTTGGTTCTGCGGAGCCAATGATATCATTGACGGCTTCCTCGTTGACTTCGAACTCACTGGATTTTTTGTTGTCTTCTTTTTGTGTTTCTGTTTCTGTTTCTTCAATGTTCATTTGATGGTCATTTTTGGACTCTTGACCTTTCCATGCTGAACCAACTAACCACCACTTACCTCTTTCTTCAACACTTTCAATATCGTTCAAAGAAACTCTGATAGGATCAACTTGAGAGGAAGAGTTGATACGACCAATCTGTTTTCTCAATCTAATGAACATTTGTAAAGTGTTCTCACTTTCCATAGACTTGGATTTGTTATTTTTCAACTTGGTAATTGTATCAACCAAAACAACAGTTTTTGTTGAGGTTTTAACTCCAGTAGAAGCTTCCTTTGCTGCAATAGCCCTATTCAATTCCAAAATGATTTGCTTCAAAGCATCTGCATCATCAGATCTCATTTTAGTACCACATGACCTGATCAATCTAGATAACAAATCTGTCTTGAACTCAGAGATGTCAGTGAGTAATTTATTAGAGATGATATCATAAATCAGCTTGCTTCCCACCAAATTGAAGTTATAGGTGTTACCCAACAATGCAATCAAGTTGGAGGCTTCTTGGTTTCTCACTTTGGAAGGTTCTTCAAAAAATACATTCAGTTTCTCAACAATGGTTTGTAAAACGTAAGCACCAAAACCAACACCTTGTAAACGGAATATCGAAACTATCAAAGCCGCATAAAGAACTAACAAAGAGTCCAAGGCTTTTATAGGAGATAGAACAGATTCCAAGATGACCTTCAAAATCGCTTCATTGACCACTTGACGAGCATTATCGTTGTACAAAGCGTTTAATTCGTTAACGACAGTCATAACCGTAGGCTCAGATAATCTGTTCAAAGGACCCTTACACAGCTTGGCAATCCTTTCCAATCTTTCTTGGTCTTCTGATCCACCGGCTTCTAAAGCCATCTTACGTCTCAAAGCGGGTGGGATATACTTACCTCCGGTTGCTGATTCATCAGCGCCATTTGTATCAGAGACTGGAGCAACAAAAGGATTTTCTTTAACTCTTGGCTTTCCACTATTCTCGCTTTCATCGTCTTCATCTTCGTCAGAGTAGTCACTTGCTTCGCTATCATCCATTTCTCCCATTTGTCTTAACAATTCTTTGTCATCTTCATCCAGATCGTCATCATTACTATCAAAATCAGACGAGTTGATGTCATCGTCAGAGTCGTTGTATTTATCTTGTCTTCTAGATGACTTGGAAGGTCTTGCGTCTTCCTCGTCGCTTGATTGCTCTTCCATTTCATCGTCATAGTCCAAAATTTGCTCCTGATCAGAATCTTTGTCAAAGTCAAGCCCGTCAAGGAGCGATCCAAGACCATCATTGTCATTCTGTTTGGATAATTTACCTGTTTTCAATCCTAGTTTCTTAGCATAATACTTCATGTCATCTTCGTCTCTTTTCATTAATTCTCTTTCTCTGGCACTTAATGGTCTTGGGGCATAGACTTCCTCCTCCTGGTCTTTCTTCTTCTTCTTCTCCTTTGCTTTTTTGCTTGGTTTTTCTTCCTCTTCGGAAGCAGAATCATCTTGAGGTACGTCAAATCCAAAATCTAAACCATCTAGCAAATCTCCAATAATATCATCGTCACCTTGCTTTGAAATGCCTTTTCCCTTTTTCAAACCAAGCTTCTTTGCATAATACTTCATGTCATCTTCATCTCGTTTCATTAATTCTCTTTCTTGTGGAGTTAATGGCAGTGGAGCGTATTTTTCCTCTTTAGATTTCTTAGATTTGGTAGATTTCCGAAGAGTTTGTTCTTCTTCCTCCGATTCTTGTTCTAATTCTGATTCTGCTGAACTAGCATCACTGAAGGAGTCATCGTCTAAATCATCTTCTTTAACTATTCTGATCTCAGATGATTTTTTGGATTTGTTTCCTTTGAGGGCTTTTAAAGCAGCCCATGTATCCTTTTCTTCTTCATCATCATACTTCTCTTCATCTTGATCTTCTTCATTATCTTCTTCGGAGCCAAATGAATCGTCCTCTTCAAGATCGTCTTCTTTGACTATCCTTACGCCTGTAGTTGCATTCTTAGTTCTATTTCCCTTCAAAGCCTTTAATGCAGCCCAAGTATCAGCTTCATTTTCATCTCTATCACTGTCTTCCTGATCATCGTCGCTCATATCAGCCATGAAATTGAACGCTAAGTCGTCATTGTCTTTGTTTTCCTCCTCTGAAAAATCATCATCATTGAGATCATCTTCTTTGACAATCCTTATATTATCACTTGAGGCAGACTTTCCGTTTCCTTTCAAAGCCTTCAATGCAGCCCAAGTTGCATTTTCATCAAGATCATCTTCATCTTCTGGTTCAGAATTGCTTGAGTCGCCTGACATATCGTCATCCTCAAGTTCGTCTTCCTTGACTATTCTGAGGTTATCTGAAGATGCTGATTTAGAGTTGGCTTTTAGTCTAGACAATGCCGCCCAGGTACTTTGTTCATCCATTGACTCATAGTCTGAACTATTGCTTTCACTTTCGCTGTAACCTTTAGTAAATTTTACAGACTTTTTAGGTTTATCTCCGTTTGGATTACCATTTGACAGACTGCTTTTTAGTAGTGAAGACACTGACTTTGGAACCGATTTTTGAGGCTTGTGCTTTTCATTATGGTAAATTGAAGGTTTATGAGTATTTGAAGGCTTATGCTTCTTTTGAGATCTCTCTTGCTTTCTTCTTTCCTTTCTGCCTAATGTAGAGGAGCCTCTTTTCTTGCCATTAGCTGACTGGGAGAATCTTTCATCGTCTCCGTAATCTTTGATTTGATCGAGTATAACACCGGGAATATTGATCCCTCCACCCTTGGAGTTGCTGTGTCTTTTAGACATAACTTTGGTAATGCTTTACACTTGTAACAACAAATGTAATGTGTTGTTGAGATGTCAGAAAAGTGCTTTAGTAGTAAATAATTTCAGTTATGGCAAAGAAAAAAAAACTATCAAAAATATTTCTTGGAAGGCTTTTTTTTTTGTTTTTCAATTTGAGAAGCTCGCCTACCAAAGAGGCTAACTATATAGGCAACATGAATAGGTATAATCAGAATCTCTGATTGCTTTACCTCCCTTTTTCTGAACTAGATTTTGTTATAACCACCCAAGTAACGAATAGAACACTATGTTTTTTAAGGATAAGCTTGACCCTAAGCTTCTGACGGATGCGGTCTTTTTTGTAGGTGCGAGTCTATCGATTTACTATCTTTTGACCTCCATGATGTCAGATCAAGCGGGCCCTGCAACTAAATCAAAGGAGGCAAAGAAAAAAGCACAGGCATCATTAACCAGACTTAAGGAGTTGAATCCAGATTTAAACCTTGATTTAAATGAATACGAGAAGGTCGTATTGGGGTATGTAATTACTCCAAGTGAAATCAAGGTCTCATTTCAAGATATCGGAGGTTTAGATAATATAATTGATGATTTGAAAGAGAGTGTCTTATACCCTTTGACCTGCCCTCAACTATATACACAATACTCCGACTTATTACAAGCTCCTAAAGGTGTTTTACTCTATGGACCTCCGGGATGTGGTAAGACCATGTTGGCAAAGGCATTAGCGGCCGAAAGTGGGGCCAATTTTATCTCCATTAGAATGTCGAGTATATTGGACAAATGGTATGGAGAATCAAATAAGTTGATTGACGCCATTTTCTCCTTAGCTAAGAAGTTAGAGCCATGTATCATATTCATTGACGAGATTGATTCTTTCTTAAGGGAGAGACAGTCCATGGACCATGAAATTACTGCCATGTTAAAAGCTGAATTTATGACTTTGTGGGACGGATTAACTTCTAGTGGTAGAATATTGGTCTTAGGAGCAACCAACAGACCAGATGATATTGACTCTGCCATCATCAGAAGAATGCCTAAGAGATTTGGAGTTTCTCTTCCAAGTATTGACCAAAGGTTGAAGATCCTGAGTGTTTTACTTAAGGATGTAAGAATTGACTTTGAGTTAGAGGACTTGGCCAATTTGACTGAAGGATTAAGTGGGTCTGATTTGAAAGAGCTGTGCCGTAACGCTGCTGTGAACTCCACGAGAGAGTATATTAGAAGAAATATTAAGGAAGGTAAACCACTTCCTACCTCTGGAGACGATAAAATGGTCTTGAGAGCTTTGAAGCTCAAAGATTTTACAGATTCGATATCACCAAGTGATTCCTTACTGAAATCAGTTAACGCAATTAGACTATTGGACTAGAAGATACAAGGTATATCTTTCCTAAGGTTCTTTCTGTTTGTATATACATATTTAATACTACCTTATTTTACTACTGTCACGAATAAACTAAACTAACGAAAAAGCTCAGAAAATAAAGATGTGTCAATTCACAAGCAGTTGACACGGCAACTAGAGCACCAGTGTCTGTGTTCACGACTCTGATAATTTTTCCTAGACGAGTGCACGAACTGTGAATTGGCTGGGGGATGATCTTGGCCTCGCTTTGAATCAATATACCACGGAAGAGAAGATATATGGATCTTCGAAGAGGCCTGCTTTTGGAAAGAAGAAGAAGAAGAAGAAGAAGAGCAGGTCAAGCCAGGACCGCTGAAGAATTTGCAGCTTGAAATATATACAGCAGATACACTAACCAAACAAGAGACTAATCGCACACCACTAAAACCGACGCGTCGCCCGTCTTTCCGAGAAAGGAGCTGAGGGGTAGACTGAGAGAATCTTGCCCCACATTTGCAGGAGGTGAACAGAGCAGGAAGCAGATTTGATTCAGCATTTGGAGAGATAACATGCAGACTAGACTGTCAGGCTGTTGATAAGAGGTGTTTTTTTAAATCTTTTTATTTGGTTTTATAAAGTAGTGCCATAGATAGACAGAGATATTCGAAAAGACTACTCGCAAAATGAGGGAGTACTACTACACACATACCCGTAGCAGTGTAACTACCGTTGCTTATCTGCTCCGACTTAAATCATGTCGACAATTTTCCATAATATCCCCAGTGTACGCAAGAACAAGGGTTTCACTCTCAGGATCAACAGCAGGTCTGCATTTTCAGGGGGCTAGAATAGATCCGGCAATTGGGCCCGATATATATGAACACATGGGGCTGGGCCAGTTGAACGAAACGCAGCCAAACGAAGCTCAGCTGGACGAAACCAAACTGGAAAAAACTGGCTCTGAAATTTCTAATTACGACAAATACAAACATCAGGAAAGTTTTATTGAGCGACTGAATGGTATAGAAGAGAAAAGTCCTGAATCGAATCCTGTTACTGAATACTATAACGAAACTGAGGGTTACAGTATGACTACCAGCAATCGCTTACAAGACCAAACAAATATTTCCAACACAGCCGATTCAACCTTCTTTCAATCATATGAGACGACAGAAGAGGATTCCGAAGAACACAATCTACAATCACATTTACAGACAACACAGACTCCAACCACAGAGGAACCAAAAATATCACTTGATATAAACTCAATAAAAGACACAAAACCTCAAAGCATGCTATTCACAGACTATTCCAAAAGTCTTGAATTGGCCATTCAGACACCAGTATGGAAGAAATACCGTTTTACAGGATATCACAACTCTTCAGCAGTGGCAGCTATGGGTCATTCACCATTAATTTCTTATTACATGGATTCAAGTAAGATGATCACAAGACTAGATTTCAAAAAGAAAGGTGAGTTCATAGAAGGACAATTGACAGATATCTTGAAACCTTCTCTTGGTATAGTAAGAAGGTTTTCCCTGTTAGAATCTGAATTTAATCAAGGGTCTTCAGAAGTATCAACTTTGGAAAAATTGGATGATAAGTTGATCTATGTTGCAAATAGCAAAGATTTCTTAGAAGCTGATAAAGACTTATTTGCATTTTTTGGTGAATACTTAAAAGAATCAAGAAACTCAAGGCGCTCAATAAATAACGCTCACTATTATGGACAAACTTCAGGTTATGGCGACTTGAATAGATATCACGATCAAACTGTGTTCCCAGAATTACCCAAGAATCCAGACTTTAAAAATATTGCTAAATACGTTAATTTTTTAACTTCCAATCACTACGGTAAATATTCAGAACCTCGTGAATTAGTCTCCAAAGTATTATGGGGGTTGATAGAAAGTGAATACAATAAATTCATGACAGCAAAATCGTATCAAAAAATATTAGAGTTTTATTTTTTCCAAAGAGATATGGATTATGCATTATTGACCATCGACCGTATTGAGAATAGATTCCAGCAACTAAACGGTAGATTTTGTGAAGCAATTTTGAAAGGATATATAGCTAATGGGAAAGAAGTCCACTATCACAAAATTTCCAAAGCATTGGACTATTTCAGAAAACACAACAGTCCACCAACTTTATTAATGTGGCATTTGTTGTACATTGGAACAACAAATACTTCTTTGAGACTAGAGATATACAACGCTTTGAAAAATGATATTAGTTTTTTCAAAATACTGAGTACCATAGCTGCCGATATGACTAAAAATGAATTGATTAGTTATTTCATGTACAATAAAAAGATCAAAAGAACAGAAATCAATGAACTTTGTATGAAAATATCTACTGATCTGATTGAATCATTCAAAAATGATATCTTTGTAAAGCAAGAAAATTTGAAAGTAGAAACATTAGTTTACAATGGTGTTATTCATGGATTATTACAAATGAATATGTTTGAAGAAGCTGCATCATTTATGAGATTCTCAAATATGACCGTAGCTGAGTCTACAGTGTCTAGATTTGTGTTTGCATTTGTCAAGAAGCGTCAAATTTGGGCAGCTATTGCTACAATCAATTACTTCCTTGCAAACTTTCCACAATTAAGACGTGATTCTGCTAGTTTCATTGCATATGTATATAACCCCATATGGTCATTTATTACAGATGTTCCTACATTCAAAGAGAAATTTACACTTACCAGAATTCTTTACTTGCATCATTTATACGCTCCTTCATATGATGATCTGAAAAGCAAGGAAAATCCAAGTGAAAGAGAAGAAGCTATGTTTAATGATATGTACAAGATGATCAAGGCTAATCAAAAACTGGCAAAGAATAACGGAAGGAAATTCAAAGCTTGCCTTTTGTCAACACACACAGTTGAGGCTCGTGAAGCTGAGCTGAATATAGAATATAGATTGATTAACGATGTACGGTTTAGAAGAAACTATGGCATAAGGACCCCACAATTGGATAATTCCGAGAAACAGTACTACTTCAAAGTATTTAAGGAAATCACATGGGACGAAACTCCATGGGAATCACATAGCAATGATGAACACTATTCTTTTATTAATGTCAGTAAGATTGATACTGACTCCAAATTCAATGCAAAGGCCAAGGCATTAGGATATTTCAAAGACGTAAAGACAATGGATGATACCGATGATATGTATATTGGTGATGAAACTAGAAAGATAGAGTATGAAGATACTGAAGGTAAAGTTTCCACCAAGATTTTACGTGAAAGATCTTTTGGGAATAATGAAAAACGTATTCCACACATTCATAACAACAGAAAAGTGGTTCTCAATGACAAACGTACTGGAAAAATGCTACCAGATAATTAGGACGATCAGAGAATATGATCATGATACCTTGTTTGTAATTTTTTTTTATATTCTATTAAGTATAAATTAATTAGAATTGGTGATATATATATATATATATATCTGGAGAATATACAAAATAATGCGATGTGGAAAATAAGCGTAGGAATAATAATAAAAATAAAAAGAGGGACTGAATTAGTATCTGAATACTTAAACAGAACAAGCTATAAGAAGGAACCAAATCACTTCAAGATGCAATAGGAAGACATTGGCACAGACAATGAAATGAAAGATTAATTGAATTAATTAAATTAATTATAATAAATTAAATTGTGTGGATTAGAATTAAAAAACACAAATGAATAACCAAAAAGGACCATAACAGTCATTAAATCATTGGAAGGCAGAGTAGTTTTCCTTACACATTTTTGCTCTTAAATAAGCACCCCATTTATAAAAGGCAAATGGTAAGATAATCATAAAAGTAGAGATAAAGGCTAATAACCAAGAGGCCCATTGTAAACCTAACTTATGGTACATTTGAGTAGTGAAAAGAGGGAAAGCTGCACCACCTGCAGATCTCAAAAACACTTTAGTAGCCAATGCAGAAGCTGCGTATTTAGCATAGGTATCAATGATATAGTTGTTTAAAGAGTAGTAGATTAAAACCATACCGTATCCAAAGGCTAAACCTGAAGAAGCAGGACCAACCCAGATAACCCATTTCCAAGAAGTAGCACCCAAGATCCAAAGGGCAATTGCTGGGAAAGGAGCACCAATCATAGCACCAACTAATCTATCTTCTGGAGTAGGTTGTCTTCTCTTTGTCATCTTGACATATTGACTCTCCAATATTGGAGTAGTACAAAGAGCAAGAAGAGCACCAATCAAGATTGGAATCAACATCATACCGATATAGTTATCACCATAGCCGTATAATTCACCAAAGATAGCTGGGAAGGCAAAGAAGAAGGCGTATAATAATGAGTAAATTAAGCAAATGTAGAAACACATCATATCCAAGACAGGTTCTGTAACAACAAACATTAATGGACGGTAAAGACAAGTTTGGATCAATTCCTTTAAGGACATACCGACAGCTTCTTGTTCAGTCATAATCTTAGGGTTACCTGTTTGCTTTCTTAACTTTCTAGCTCTTTTCTTCAAAATGACTGGAGCATAAGTCTCTGGGATAGTAGAACCAATAATCCACATAAGACCGGCAAATGAAAAGTTAGTCCACCAAAGGACATCTAATCTACCACAACCGGCTTTAATGAAACCACCAACTAATGGACCAAGGACAGGTCCACCATATGGAGCAGCAGCAAAATAGGCAATGGCTTTACCTCTAGTTTCAGTAGGGAACATATCGGATAAAGAACCACCGACATTGGCTAAACCAGAAGCGGCAAAGACACCACAGAGGAAACGACACACTAAGACGGTACCGATATTAGGAGCCACTGCAAGTGGAATATTAAAGATGAAATAGAGGAAGAATGAAATGAAATAAACTGGTCTTCTACCAATTTGTTCAGATAATGGAGACCAAAGTAATGGACCAACAGAAAAACCTAAAACCATTAAGGAACAAGTTAAAGTTGAGACTTCAGTAGAAACATGATACTTGTCGTTAATCAAACTCAAAGCACCAGTTGGTAAAGATGAACCAAAAGCAACACAGATAACCATAAAAGTGAACGCCAAGGTGTACATCCAACGTAAATAAGCAGGCCAGTTATGTGGGTTTTCTGGGTCATTAATAGTAAAAGTGACAAATTCGATTTCTTCATCAATTGTCTTCAATGGTTCTTCACCTTGTTGATTTTCAAAATCTTCATCAGTGTATTTTTGATTTTCTTCAGAAGAGAGGGAGTCATCTGTGGTTTCTTTTGTTTGTTTAGAATGACTCGCCTGGGATCTATGAGTTGTAACTCTACCCATTTCGGATAAAGTTGTAGCTGGAACCAAACCAGTTTCTGTTTCCATAGTATATTCTTCGGGGAAGACCGGATTATTGACATTAGTAGGTCTATTGATATCAATTTCAGAGATTTGCTTGGTAAGACCTCTTTCCTTCAGGGATTTCACAGTTTCTGTTCTTACTATTCCCAAGGATTCTGAGTGGGATAATTGAGACGATAAGTTCTCACTTAATTGAGATTGAGCATCTTCAGGGTCATAAGCCTGGACATTAAGACCTAATTCTGGGTCTAGCTCGTGCTCGTCTATCGTATTTAACGAATTAGATGAGTGGAATGACATTATGTGTGATTAGTTATTATAATAAATAAGTGTATTTTTTTTTGTTTCTATGAACTTTGTAATCAATACCTTAATAGTTATATTTCTGTTCTTTTGTTCTTTTTTGAATGTTAAAGAAAATTGTCTTTGAGTAATTAAAATCACGAGGGTTTTTAATTTTGAGAAGAATGTATGTCTTTTAAGTTGAATATAGTGGACGGAAAGGGCACAAATACAGACAGACAGACAAAATAAAGACAAGACAGGAAAATTTACAAGGAATAAACTACACCGATAAGACAGTTACTGGTAAGGCGGAGTATTACAGGCATATATATATAAAAGCAGCACTTTAAAAAAAAATGTCTTGATATGTCTAGTTGAGTTAATAAAAGAGACCAAGGCAGCCCCAGACTCTGCCTCGATTCTGTGCCGGCCTTTCTGCGAGACAGAATCTTCCGGAGAAGTTGCGGCAGATTCTGCGAGGAAGCTCATTTCACTCACGCAGCATCGCAGCAGGACCCTGGGTTAGTTTTGCTCTCTAAGCCCGCCGGCGCACGCTGCTATTGGCCAAAGTACTTATCAATCGGCCACCGTTGTGTTTATATGTGTATACACAATTTCATAGTTGTCGATTATGCTGACTTTGCCCAGCACGCTGAGTGTGTTTGTAGTATTGAACGTGCTGTTTGTTTTGTTGTTCGCAGTAACACCGCAAGCTCGATCCACGGCTGTGCTTTGTGCGGCTGGTTTTGGAGAAGCATATTTTTTATCTAAAAATCCTCTTATTCTCCGGGCAGGACAGTTACGGTTGTTAGGGTCGTGAGTGAATGTACTGTATACGATGGTAGTTTTACTGAGTGTGCGTCTGAGTTGTCTTTGTATGTGAAAGTGTTAATGGTTGCCAGAAGCATTGAGAAGTTTAGGGGGTGTTGGGGGGAAAGACTCGAGTAAAAAGAAAAGTCCGCAGCAAAGCAAAGCAGCCAGCTAAGCAAGTAGAGGTGTTTTTTTGGTGTTGGCTAGAATGACTCAAATTAAGTCTTGGTTTATTTTGCTAGTGTACTTCTCCAACTAGTGAGAAAATATCAAATGGGATAAACTCCCTCCTATCTAAGGCCCACTACATTCGATCTCCGTCAAGGGTAAACGGGTTGATGCAAGGAGATAATAGCACGCGCGGAGAGATAAAGAGCGAGAATCGCAAAAGCAGAGAGTTGGAAAAGTGCGCGGGATTTAGTTGCGCGTATGTTTTGACTGGAGAGATATATATAGGGTATATACGCTCCAAGGTGTTGTTCTTTCTTGGAAAAAGGTTGCATATGTGTACTTAGGGGTGGTTGGGATTGATAAATGAGTTTTTACAGTTTTTTAAATAAGCTCTTTATGGGTCAAAGAGGGATAAAACACTTATTCAAGGTGAGAGAATTATAATATTTTGACAGGTAATCTAACAAGAATATGCAACATCACGTGAGAGAACTTAGGAAGTGTTTGTAAGATATTTCCTATTGTGGTACATTCCTACTTTGTACTTCCTCTTTTGGAAATTACTTGATTAGCACTGATCATTCTCTCTACTTTCGTATTGGTTCGATGGTTTACTGAAAGAGACACTTTTATCCCAATTAAGAGCTTATTTTCTTGACATAATGCATAATAGGATTAAAACTTAAAAATCAGGCACCTATTGTAATGTAAAATGATCTCTACCCACCCATTTTTGTGGAGATATAACTTGGAATTAAACTAAATGTAAAAGTAAGGTACAATACCAAGAAATTCTGGAGTAAAAATATAGAGTTTTATCCAAGACTTTTGATGACATTTAATTCCCTATCCTCTTGGGCGGTGAAAATACTTACTTAATATGTCAATTGATAAGCTATCAAAGTATCTTCAAGTCTAGTAAAAAGTTTTAGTTTGTAATTAATCTGGTCGAGTAGCAGATGGTAAATCAAGATACAAAATATTAATGAAGAAGAAGATGTAATTTAGTAAGTTACCCTATTTTTCGATAAGCTACTAACTATTTTAGATCTTTGTAAATGATAAAATAGGAAGGTTACAAATGGTTCATACACAAATAAAGAACGTTCCAAAGAAAAATGAGGGAAGACCGTGTATTACCAAAACTACATTTCGGGGAAACATACCACTAATAAAGGTGCAAATCACAAAGTTTATTTTACTATGGATCATATTATTAGTTAATTGTGTATATGTCTACATGTAATTATGTACAAATTCTAATTGAAACAGTAAAAAAGATGGAAAGGTTTTGAGATAACTGCTTACCAAAACCAGCCACCATCGATATGTCGCAGTGGACCCAAGTGAGATCAGGCACATAAGCAATTGAATGAGTAGTGCCATATAGTAACCCCCCAGTGTATGTAATTGATCTACAGTGACACCCAAAAGCAGTAGCATTCCACTCCCAATCCAGAGTGTAATAGCCAGTATTGACAGATCTCCGCATTGGGATCCAAAGGAACGCGCGGATTAAGCGACAGGCACACCTCGAGAGGAGAATGCTATTTATAGCTTGTCTCGATCGTGAATGTTTCAACATCCAGAGTTTGGTCCCACTACCAGTATATAAATACGCTTTGGCCCCCTTTCAAATGGTTTTTGCCATTCGTTGCTTGTGTTTTATTTCTTTCTGAAATTTTTTTTCATAGTCAATTATATCAATTACTACTTTTCACATCTTATAAATCACATATTATTCACAATGTCTTCCGCCATGTCTAAGTCCGTTGTTTCCTCCATTTCCTTAGTTCATACCGCTAACGTTGCTGGTTCCTCTGTCTTCAGTGCTGCTGGTTCTTCCGCTAGTGCTGGTTCTTCTGCCGCTTCCTCTTCTGCTGCTTCTACCGGTGCCGCCTACATGTTAACCCCACCAGTTCACTACCAATCCAACACTAAATTGACTGCCTTATTTGTCGGTGTCATTGCTGCTGCCGTTGGTATCTCTGCTTTATAAGTGGATTGAAAAATTAAAAATACAAAGAATTAAAAAAAAAGTGACGTTGATAATGTTCACACACAGTCATACGTTTTAATATAATCCTATTCAAAATTGACAAAAAAATCATTTGTTGAAAAACTGTACTTTTAAAATTTTTCATAATTGTATCAATATGATTTGATTTCTACCCCAGAAACAAAACAAAAAAAAAACAGTACTTTTGATTTACTCTTTTTTAATTTCATGCTTTCTTTTCTATTCTTACTTTTTATTATTTATTTATTGGTTTTCTTCATAAAAGCGAAAAAGGATTCATTTTCGAATTCTTCTTGACTTTTATTATTTATTTTCTACTTATATATAGGGTGCTTTTGAATATATTGATTAATTCAAGCAATTGACTTTAGGTAAAAATAGTACTATACAGTAACTACAGTAAAAATCAATCATTATTCCAGAATAAGAAATGGCCATTTACTGAATATGAATTAATATAGTAATGTCTCTTCATTCCATCACGACCCGCCAGATCAGACGCGCCCAAGCCCTTCCGCTAGTCTCGTTTTGTACCTCGCTCTATTTTTGTGTCACTTAACTGAGCCTTGGAATTATTTATACCGCGTTGCTCAGGTTGCGATTACAGGGTGTATATTGTACAGTTCTTTTCACACTTTACTACTCAGCTTTGTAATATTGATATTCCATCCCCTATAAACTCTAGTTTTACGACATAACGTGATACTGCGCCATGGTCAACAGTATAAGCCCTTACACAGCCAGTCCACATATATTGACATATTCCCTGATTAGGAATAGTAATTACATAACACAGCCTTGAAGGCCAGCCATCTAATATTTTTAAACAACATTTTGAATATGGGTATTCTATGTTAATACATACAAAGCATATGTTTATTAGGATATTACTCAATCAAGTAACTTTGTGATCCAATGTAAAAGCCTTGCTGATTTATGTATTTTATTTATGCTTGAATTTCCTATTGTTTGAATTTCCAAGGCTTTCATTCCTTAGATTCTTGTCTGCAGATTCAGAAAGTATAAAACTATAAAGATATCTCTATCCTTTTATCTACTGTAATATTTATTAATATTTTTTTGTCCTTGATTATTTATTATTTATCAACTAACCTCATACAAAATGTCATTAATTAACTTAAATTCTATAAACTTCCAATCATCTTTAAACTTATTCATCGGTGCTAATCTTTTAGCTTCTTCTGCATTTGCCGCTCCTACTCTTCTGCAAGGTCGTGCTGATGACACTGGTTCATTAGATTCATTTGAGACTGAGCAGCAATATGACTCTGCTAATGATGATACTTCAAATTCCAAAACTGCTGCCGAGACTGTAGCTGAAACTGTTGCCGAAACTGCAACTGCTGAGACCGCTGTTGTTACTGCTACTGCCGCTGCAACTACCCCAGTTACCATTGCTGAAGCTACTACCCTTGCCAATGCGGAAACTGACACAGCTGTACAAAACACTTTAGAGAACACCTTAGCTTCTGAAACCACTACTACTGCATTAAACACTTTACAAGATACCGTTACCGCTACTGCCACTGAACAAACCACTGCTACAACTACTTCTTCATGGACAGATACTTGGTGGACTCCAGAAACAACCGTCTGGTGGACTCCAGAATCTTCTCTCACTACAACAAGTGTCTCAGGTATCAGTACTGTTAATAACAATGAATCAGGTTCTGCTTCATCTTCTGCATTCTCAACTGTCGTTACTTCCTCTTTTGAAAAGGCAGTCACAACAATCATTTACGGTTCGGATTCTACATACAAGACTGTCTATACTACTACAGGCGCTAGCACTTACACCGAGACATCAGCATATTCCATCACTAACTCTACTAACGGCGCTGGAAGATCATCCTACGGTCAAGACAAATCTGACTCTTGGAAGGGTAGAGCTATCATCACCGGTGTCATCGGTTTAAGTTTGTTGTTAGCTGGTATTTGAAGTTTTCACCTTCCGTTGTGTTTCAGTCCTCTTTTTTTCTTCTTCTTTTTATTCTTGATGCTATTTTTTGCTCTTTTTTATTTGCTTTATTATCCTCATTCTTAGCTAAAAGCTTTTGTATCTATATATCCCCATTCCCACTGTATACTACTAATAAATGACCTACTATAAGAAATCATCCTATAGATATAAATCATCGAGCCGCAGACAATTAGTTCAGTTCACGACTCAAATCTGCCGCGTATATGAAACATTTCTTCCCTCTTCTGCTAGATTTAACAGACAATTAAACTTTTTTAGGTCATTAGAGTGTCAAACTTTAAAGACGTACCACATTTCCTTTACTTCTACAAGTTACGGAATATATTCTACAGAAACAAGCAAAATATAGACAGAAGTCACGGTTAATTGGTGATTTCAGCATTATCAGAAGATAAACTGCGAATTATTTTAGAGATAGAAAAGTTCAATCGATAATAATGGATTGGGATTCTGTAGAAAAAGATAGGATGAGACAAGTTAGGTTGACTAAGATATTACGTACTCAAGGGGATCATGCTCAAAAGGCGCTGAATGCAAATTTGAGATCTTATTTTGCTCTTCTGGGGAACTTGGCTAGAAAACATTCAAGATTATCATTTACTCCCACTTTAGAACAACTAAAGGAAGTTATTCGTGATGTTTATTACAGGCGTCAGATAATTATTTCAATGGATATCGAAGCCCATGAACATGATTCGAGAAAGATAACTGAAATAGGTATTTCGATCTATGACCCTAGCGTTCAAGTTTTATCCATGACACCAAATATTAAGCAACTTCATTTGATTGTCTACGAACATCGTGACCTTTACAATGGTAAGTATGTTGCTGATAATAAAGATAAGTTTTTGGGTGGACCATCAATTTTGATGGGAATTGATGAGTGTCGTGAGATAATACAGGAAATTATTGACTATTACGGAGAAACATTACCTGATCAAGATTGTGAGATTGACGGCTGTTATTTTGTAGGGCATGGCTTTAGTGAAGATATACAATGGTTGAAGCAACTGGGGATTTTATTTCCCTCAAATATGAGCTTTTTAGATACACAAAATATTTGGGCTATAAGTCATGGGAAACAGGGCAACTCGTTGACCCGTATACTCAGATACATGGATATTCCACACGCATACCTACATAACGCAGCTAATGACGCTTACTATACTTTACAATTAGTTTTGGCCCTATGTGATCCTCAAATAAGAATTTTAAAAAGATTGGATGAAGTTCATGATTCTGATACTCTGATGTCTTGCTACGAATTTAATGGAAAACCGATGAATCTAAAGTCAAGAAAGAAGCCAATGTCTTTTGAGATATGTGAGCGGATTGATAATCTAAACGTCAGCGGATGCTTGAAGTATTTCTTTGATAATGAATGCAGAGATCTCTTATGAGCAGTCAGAACGGCGGTTTTAGCTTTATATACTCTTTCCTTTGTCATCATTAACACTTAATTTTAAAAATAGATATGGTGTCTTTCAATAGTTACTCCGACTATATACTTTTTCTTTGCTTGGTTTTATTATTCTTCCTTTATACCTAGAGACTCTCAATAAACTATTTAATAATATAATATAATATCCCAGAAAATAAATGTAAAACAAAATATATACAAATAGATACGTATCTCATCATATTCACTTTCTTCTGTATAATCTGTAAAAGAATCTCATATTCTCTAGCTTCATATCGAATCGGAAATCATCACCTTTACCGACTCTATACCACATACTATCGCACTGATCCACAATCTCCCAATCTCCAGAATCATCGTCTGGCTTACCACATAACACGGTATCAATGAGGAAGAACACAGGGAATTTCTTGGTTCCCACTTCAATGTATGAATAAGATCCGGCACTTTCAACAATTAAAAACAGACACCCTGAAGAACATGCGCTTAGTGACTTCAAGAACTTTATAGTTCCTGTCTTGTTCTCACTAAAAAGTTCATTCGTTGTGAACATTGAGGTTATTATATTCATTTCGTTCAACCTGAGTTCATCTTGTGTCATGCTAAGCACATCTTTATTTGTGAACTCCACGTTAAATTCATTGATAACTTTATTAACATTATTCGGCGTTATCCATTTTTCATTAATATAACCAGAGACATCATCGATAATATTAGACCAGTTTGCGATATCAACTGAGTTGATATTCAGCTTTTGAGTGGTACGATCAGCTATTCCCAAATTCTCCAAGAATTTGGCAAATACAGCACCGAGTCCGATAACTTCTCCACCTGCACCACCTCCTATACATAGAACATTTTTCTCTTCTAAATCCATCGAGTAAATTGTATCTTTGATCTCTGGTTGTTCACCAAAAAAACAACCATAAGCTAAGGCTCTGGACGAACTCCAACGAATGGCATAAGCTTCTCTTTTACCCTCATCTTGCCATGCTTCAAGGTACTGTCTGTTGTATAAGTCTGTTTTCACGTCTTGGATCAATTCCATCAAGTATTCAGGTTCATCAGCAAAATTATCAAGCCAGATGTCGAATAAATCCAAGATTTCAGAAGGCGGCAGGGTCCCCTTTGACTCCGAAGGTAGAAGCCTTGAAGGAATATGTTCTTCTAATTTGATCTTTCTTGCTGTTTTAGATTTAGCTGCTTTGGCAGCTCTTTTCTCTTCTTCTAATTTCAAAGCAGCTAACTTTGCATTGATTTCTTCTTCTCTTTCTTCAGCTTCTTCACGCTCAATTTCAGCCAGTTGCTCTCTTTTGGCCCTGTAGTTCTCAAGTCTTCTAGACATTCTGTAAATATATATAATATATGTATACAAAGTGTCCAAATGAGAAACTGTCCTTGGGATAATGGTATTCAATCTCCTCTGTATACTAATTCCTATCTATACATATGCCATACTCAAATACAAAAAAAATAATTCAGATAAAAACTCCAGAGCACCCCCGTTATCCCGATCGGGTAAACAAGGGGCGGCGAAAGAATTTTTTTTTTCCTAGTGCTTTAGGGACTATATAAATACGTGAGCTCTCCTTCACTAGTATCCTATTAAGATGTCTTCTTCTTTTTTGGCTCTTCTCCTTTAGTAACCAATCTTCACCTTGGCGAAAACCTGGCTTCTTTGGATCCTCGTGATTCATTGCGGTTCGTGCCCTTTCGGGGGCTACAGTGTTTAGCCATGAGTGCACGTCGACGCTTGTGAAGCTAGTATTAATACTCTGTCCACCTCTTTTGGTGTTGATGGGGTGACGCCTCTTGTAGGTCATGATACAATGTTGATGCTCCGTCGAAGGATTGTAAATTGAGGGTTGACTCTGGGCTTATATAAAGTCACTTTTTGAATTCTCCCTGTCTTAGTTTTCGGACCAGGGTGGGGATTGTAGTTCGAAGTGATGGGTTTGGGGTTCATCTGGCGGTATATTCCTAATCCTTGCGAATTGTCACTAGTGGGCTATTATCGTTTGGGAAACAACCATACTGCATACATTTTTTGTCTTCCATTTAAGGTTTATATAATTCAATTCAATTGTAGTGAATGTAAACGTTATAATAGTTATTAATATTACCTGGTGTTTATCTTGAGTTAAATTTTGTCAGTAGAAAAGTTATTTGAAGGAAGAATATTAAATCAATTAATACTACGAAAATATCAAAACTATCCTCAGAACAAATATATATATATGAAAGCCCGGAACACATTTAGAAAGATATACTGTAAGGAAATGTAAGATAAAATAAAATATATGAAGGATAAAAAGGAGATCCAAAGATCAAAGATAAATAAAAAAAAAGTTCAATAAGAGGTATGGTTTAACTAAAAAGTAATCTTCTACCTCTTTTATTTTATGTTCGTTGTTTCTTGTCAATAATGTTGTTCAATCAATCATAGATTTTTTAACAACAGTTTGAGTTTGAGCTTGGTGCGGATTGCTTGACGTTAAGGGCGTTTGCTTGTTCTTCATTTGCATCATCACCAGCGACTTCAAGGATTTCTTGAGCTAATTTGAAAAAGACTTCGTTAACATTGACACCACTCTTGGCACTGGCTTCAATGTATGGGACTTTGAGTTCTTGAGCCAACAATTCTCCTTGTTGAGTACTGACTTGTCTGTCCTTTTCTTCGTCACATTTGTTACCGACCAACATCAATAAGGCGTCATCCTTAGCGTGTTGCTTGACAGTGTCAAACCATTTCTTGACACCAGAGAAGGAGTTATCATCACAGAGGTCAAAGACAATAATGATACCGGCGGCACCTCTATAGTAAGCGGTAGTAATAGTACGGAAACGTTCTTGACCTGCGGTATCCCATACTTGAAGCTTGATTTTCTTACCATTTATATTGATAGTCTTGATTTTGAAATCGATACCAATGGTGGCAATGAAAGAAGGGTTAAATTTGTCATCAACAAAACGTAATAAAAGACATGATTTACCAACACCTAAATTGATCAAAATAAAGAAGTAATTTCTTCAGTTAGTATATTTATTCAATGAAATATTATTTCATTTTATCCCGAAACTGACGCGGGCACGGAACACGGGTTTGAAATTCCAGTCTAAATGATAGCACAAGCGACCAAACAGAGATACATACCTGAGTCACCGACAATGAGGAGTTTCATTGGTCTGTCGTAAGCCTTAGCAGTAGTAGCGGACATTGCGTATAGTGTATATTTCTATTGAATATGGGGGAGGTTTAACTTTCGAGTCGGGGGGAAATGTCAAATTGGGGAGGTAACCTAAAGATCTGTCACGGCTAATTAGAGGTGTCAAGCGTGGAAAAATAGTCCTTGGGAGAGATGAAGCTGTACTATAGGGTCAAAGGGACAAATTAAGGCCTGGATGCACGTATGTGAGGTTGTCTATGGAGCTATACAGCGGTTTGTAAACCCATTCAGCCTTGGCCCGTCCTTCCCTGTTACATATGTCATCACCGATTTGTGTCTTCTACCCAGTGGCCTCCTCGCACGCCTGTTAGTGCTGAGAGTTACGCGCGCGCGGCTTAGTTAAGCGGGTTGCCCGGTTTTAGTGCGCGTAACTCTGGGCACGGAGCTTAGGGACGGACGTTTCGTTCATCGAATAAAATATTCAGGGTGAAGAGGAAGAGTGAAGAGGTGAAGGCCAAGTTATGACGATCAGTAGAGTTATCACAGCAAACAAGCGTCCAGAAGAAGTCATACAGAAGAAGCTACAGCCATGCCTACCATTGCCGTCGATAAACAGGACTTGTACGACCTCCTCGGCAAGAACTACACCACCAAGGAGTTTGATGAACTTTGCTTCCAGTTCGGTATCGAATTAGATGAAGATACTACCGAAGATGTCAAGGGCACCGACGAAAGACCTCAGTTAAAGATCGAAATTGGAGCTAACAGATACGACATGCTCTGTATTGAAGGTATTGCCCAGGCTCTTAACGAGTATTTAGGTAACTCTCCTCAGCCTCAATTCAAGTACAAGCCCGAGAAGCCAACCACAAGTTTAACTATAGATCCATCAACTGAAAAGATCAGACCTTATGCTTGTGCTGCCATCTTAAGAGGTATTAAGTTTACCCAAAGATCATACGATTCTTTTATTGCATTACAAGACAAATTGCACACAAACTTGTGTCGTAACAGAACCTTGGTTGCTATGGGTACTCATGATTTAGATACTTTAACTCCTCCTTTCACTTACGAAGCCCTACCTCCAAGTGAAATCAAGTTTGCTCCTTTGAATCAAACCAAGGTCATGGATGGTAATGAAATGATGGAATTTTACGAAAAGGACAAGAACTTAGGTAAATATTTACACATTATCAAAGATTCAGATGTTTACCCTGTTATCTTAGATGCCAACAGAACCGTTTGTTCAATGCCTCCAATTATCAACAGTAATCACTCCAAGATCACTTTAGATACCAAGAATGTCTTCTTAGATATAACAGCTACCGATAGAACCAAGGCCGAAATTGTTGTTAACACTTTGGTTGCTATGTTCTCAAGATACTGTGAAGACCCATTCACAGTCGAACCTGTTGAAATTATTTCCAAGCACAACAACGAATCCAGAATCTGTCCAAATATTGAACCAAAACAATACAAAGCTGAAGTCTCTTACATCAACTCTTGTTTAGGTTTAGATTTACAACCAACTGAAATCTGTGATTTATTAACAAAGATGTCTTTATCTGCTACTCCTTCCACTGAAGACAAAGATATTTTAGATGTTTCAGTCCCAATAACGAGACCTGATGTCTTACATCAATGTGATATCTTAGAAGATGCTGCCATCTCATACGGTTACAACAATTTGGCTAGAACTCAACCAGGTACCGCTCCAACTACAGCTAAACCATTACCAATCAATAAGATTGCCGATATCTTAAGACATGCATCTGCTCAATCTGGATGGTTAGAAGTCATGCCATTGACTTTATGTTCTCACGATGAAAATTTCAAATTCTTGAATCAAATAGACGATAACACTAAAGCCGTCAAATTGGCTAACCCTAAGACAATTGAATACCAAGTTGTTAGAACTACTTTAGTCCCAGGTATTCTTAAGACTATCAAGGAAAACAGAGACCATTCCCTTCCTATCCGTGTCTTCGAAGCTGGTGACATTGTTTTAAAGAAACCAGAAACTGAAAGAGGTGCTATCAACCAACGTAACTGGTGTGCCGCTTACGCTGGTAAGACTTCTGGTTTTGAATACATCCAAGGTTTATTAGGTAAGATCATGCAAACTTTCAGAACCCCATGGTTAGAGCATCCTAACGATGCTAACTTAGAGAAAGGTTACTGGATCGAAGAAGATAAGGACAACAAGATGTTCTTCCCAGGTAGAGGTGCTAAGGTCTTTTACCGTGCCAAGAAGGGTGAACAATCTCAAGAAATCGGTTACATTGGTGTCTTACATCCTTCTGTCATCACTTCTTTTGAATTGACTACTGCTATGAGTATTGTTGAAATCAACGCTGAAGTCTTCCTTTGAATGTGATGCTATTGTGTTTTCTTTTTGTTTCTTTTCTCTTTCCATACACTCTGTCTATACATAGGTAATACATAATTAATACAATCCTAGTTTAATTTCTGAATTGTTATTTCGTATAATGCAATAATCTATTACTTTCATTTTATATATCCGGATTCCTAATAAACTATATAATATCAAGCAATAATCTATAGTTTTAGTAGAAAGTTATTTCGATTTCTTTCTCCTCGGTGGGGAACTCATCTTCGTCATCGTAATCAAATGGTTTGTCATCTTCATCATCATCTTCATCATCATCATAATCAACTGATTTTCCTTTGACTTCTTCTTCAGCATGCAAACTTATCTTATCATTAACCTCAGTACCTATATCATGAACAACAACACTCTTTTGGTCGTCATCGTCATGCGATTCATCGAATTGGTACTGGTAATCGCCTGTCTCTAAATCATCGTAGTCAATGACTATCTCACCGGCATCTTCACCACCAAATTCGTCATCATCACCGTAATCAAAACCGGACTGCATCACCTCATCATCACCATCAACATCAACATCACTATTGTTGCTCTCATCCTTTTCGTCAAATTTAGTAGGCTTAGCATCTGATGAGGTGTATCTTCCAGAAATGACGACTTTACCAAGGTTAAGACTAGGTGACTTGCGCAATGTAGGGTACCTATTTGGTTTATTTGCTTGAGTAGACAAGTTGGAACCGTCAGTGTCTTCAGTTTGATGGAATTGACGCAGTTTGAATGGTTTCAAACCGTTTGTTGGAGGGGATGATGGAGTCTCAATTTCGTCATGGTCATTATGTTTATTCTTGACTATATGCAAATCAAATGATTTACCTGGAATACTTTGGGATCTCTTGTGACTTTCCAAGGAAGTGGGAGAAAGGTTTTCTTCTATGGAGTTGTTTTTGGAGGATTCTACTGGACTTAAAGAGTTCAAAGCAATACCAGCCTCACCTTCTGCGGATTTCTTACCGGTCTTGAACTCTTTCAATTCCAAAGCACCCTTTTCAATATTCTCAACTTCCTTTATCAACTCACTAATATTGAATAAGGATGTAGACTGTGGGGTTGCTGCAGATGTTGATGCTGACTCAACTGGAGTCAGACGTGCTGAAGACTCTCCTTCTTTGGCCTTTTCTTTTTCGTGTTGGTATTCCTGTTCAGAGTGATCATCTTGTTCCTCTTCATCACTATCGACATCTTTCATATCTTGATGATCACTCACCTTTCTTTGTTCCGCATCATTCTCACCTTCCTCATACATCTCCCACCATTCCTTCTTCTTTGGTTTCATCCAACCAAACCACTTTTTCTTTTTCTTGTTATTGCTATTAGCTCCTTCCGTCTTCATCTTCTCTTTGGCTTCTTCAAAATCAGCCCTTAATTTTCTCTGTCTCTCTGTCTGCTTTGGGTCAGGTTCATCAATTTCAATGAATTCATCATTCAGAACTTCCCATCCCAGCTTTCTCAACAACTTTGGCATGACCTTACGGTATTCCATATGCCCAGTAACCAACTCAGAACAATCCATGTTCTCAATCATGGGATAGTAAGAAGACTCATCATCAACTTCTTGAATTTCTTCCTTTTCACCATATGAATGCTTAATTGGAGACAAACCTGCAATTGTACTTAAACCACCAGCTGTCGCTCTAAATAAATAGCCAAGAATCCAATCTTTTTTAGAGTATCCATTGACAAATCTACCAGAAACTACACTTCGAGCAAGGGCAATTTGATCTGTTTTCACCGCAAAGGGACTTCCAAATAAGTAAACATTCTCAACTAAACCATAGTCTCCAGTTCTAGCCAAGTCTAATAAACAACTGTAAATCAACCTGGCACCTAAACTAAAACCAACCAAAGTAGCTGGACGAACACCTAATTTCCTCCTTCTTAAAGTATCGGCAAGAACTAAACCGGCAGCCCATGCACGATCCAATGAAACATTCCATGGATTGTCCAACAAGTAACTCAATTTCGATAACATCATAGGCAACTGTAAAGCACCCATCAAAGTCACCAAGATAGTATTACCCAAAATCTGTTGGATCGATTGGGTTAACACCTCAGTAGCTAAGATACCAATTGTTTGACCCATACTTGTTAATAACTCAGGTTCCCACAATACAGAAAAGAGATCACCCATTACAGGGTCGACAGTTGAAAAGGGTAATCTAACATCATCCATTTGACCACTCATCCAACCACTCACGGTAATTATCAAGTTAACTCTTCCTGTGCTATGTAATGGTTTAAACTCAAAAGTCTTGACGGATCCAACTCTCTTTGTCATACCGTTCTTACCAGTCTTCATACCTGATAATACACCACTAACAGTGACAATACTTGCACCAGCGGTACCTGCTAAGAAAGTTGAAGTACCACCAATACCAATGGTTGACAGTCCAGCGGCTAAACCTGCACCAATGACAGGAGCTAATAAACCGGCACTAAGACCAATGACAAGACCACCACCAATGGTGGCCAAACCTACAGCTACCATTCTCTTCCTCTTCGTCTTTTTCCGGTGTTCTTTCAAGATATCGGTTTCATCCCATTCTTGATGTGTTGTTGCGTTGTTCAATAATGCTATAGTTCCATTACTTTCATCAAACTCTAATGCATCTGAAATACGTCTCTCAAATTGATATACATCCATGTTATCAATTCCAATAGACTCTGCAAAATGCAATAGCAAAGTACGCGACCTTGCATCGTAGATCGAAGAATTGAGAAGGTTCAAAAATAAGTCACAAATCAATGACCACTTGATATCAATCTGTAGTTTCTCTTCATGTTGAATATCCTCATCTTGATTATTTGCAGAATCGGCGTCAATGACTTTAAGATCTTCCGTATCATTCAAGAGTGGGTTGCAAATTTCCTTAGATAAGTTCAAGTCTAGCCAATTGACTAAGTCCTTGGCTATAATACCGTGTCTTCCAAGATTCATTATCATATCACGTTCCTTTCCTGGTTTGATATCCAAATGATCGTATATTTGATCCATTGTATCCATTTCCCATCTAGTAAACGATTTATGTGCCTTTGCCAAACCTTTCAATGTCTTGATGGAACCTGAACCTCTTAACTCTGCTAGTTTTTCATGTTGTTGAAGAATGATTAATTGAACAAGTCCTGCATAAGCAATTTTCTGAGAGTCAGTAAGCATTGACTTTGTAGTGGCGAGTTTAGTTGTAGTTGATAAAATCTCGCTTTCTTCAATCTGTAATGGCTGTGGAGTGCCTTTTACCGTAGTAGCCTCTGATATAATACTCAAATCATCTGTACTTGTAGTAGTAGAGAGCAAATGACTTGATGATTTATTTGCCTTTTTCAACTTTCTCAAATTAGAGTTTTCATTGCTGAACAGATAATCAAACTTTTTATTCCATTGATTATATTTTTTGGCTTGTTCTTCATCTGCAATTCTAGTATATCCTGATTTAGAATTATCCTTTTCATGTGATGCGCCTGTTCCAGTTGTGGTAGGTTTCGTTTTATGTAACAAGCCTCCCATATAACTGACGGCCGATGTTGTCGAATTGGATAACGTGTCACCCAAATTTATATTTGATGAATGGTTTGAAGACGATACATCTGGTGCTCTGTTCTGCAGAGTTAAGTTGTCGTTGCTATGTACAAAAGTGTCTATCAATTCACCTTTAAGATTATAGACGTCGGACCAATTCAATTGGGTCTTCATTTCTTTCCACTCGTCATCGTCTGAGTCGTCCAAATCCTCATCTGATTCTACCATTGCCTTTTCATCTGTTACCTTTGAGTTGTCATTCCTAGTTGACGGCATTTTACTCATCTCTGGAACAGCATAAAGGTCATCGTCATGGAAATCATGATCTACTACAGTAACTATTTCTTCCTTAGATTTATTATAGTCCAAATGGAACTCCTGGAATCCCAAGGGATCATCCTCTATTTCATGCTGTGATATCTGTGATTTTGTTTTCTTGTGTTTCTTACGCTGAGAAGCCACTGGCGCCAGTAAGCCATCATTAAATTTCGGCACTGCAGACTTCATAGAATCTGTATGTTTGAATGATGATAATGATGAGCGCTTAGGTTTCTGGCCCGTGCCCATGATATCTTGAGTTGTGAAATATCTGTGGGGATGCTATTGATGTATTAACCTTGGCTTGCGAAGATAAAAAAAAAGGAAGGAATTTCGAAAGTGTATAATGTTGATATTTTATGATTGATTTGTAATATTGACAGGGAAATATGTCAATTGTTTGAATGACGCTTCTTATGATTAGTTATAGAGAGTTCTTGGATGTAACAACACACATATGAACTTAATAGTTCATTAATTGACACTTGACATAAATAGATCAAGCTTAGATATCGAAATCAAAAGACGCGGTGCAGAGGAGCCACTTCAAAACCAAGCATTACATGTTTTCACGTTGTAGTGTATCAAATTATTTATTACTTTTACTTTTACTTTTACTTTTACAGTTCAACAATTGAAATAAAAAGAGAAATAGATATTATAACCCGGCAAAATAATATAATATTATTATAATACGATATGATATATATGTCCCAAAAAGAAAGAAGTTTTTAATTGATTTTTAATTATATGAAATGTAAAATTATAATCAATTAATTTATTCTTCATCTTCTTCGTCATCAGAAACGGAGACAGAGTAGAATTGTAATTGGTATTGGTTCTTCTTAACGGAAACAAATCTAATCCAGTCTCTGATTTGGTTCTTCTTTAAGTATCTCTTAGATAAGTACTTTAAGTACTTACCGGAGAACTTAGCGGTAGCAACAACAACAACCTTGTTACCTTCTTGGGAAACGGTGATTTCGTTACCTAAGACACCGGTGTGACCTTCGATCTTGATGTGTTCAACTAAGTACTTAACGTAAGAAGATGGGTCAAAGACACCATTTTCAGTTGGAGCAGTACAGTCAACAGTGAATTTCTTAGCAACCTTAGCGGATTTCTTAGTCTGTTGAAGTGGAAGAACTAGTTAGTAAATTGAATCTAGGAGAAGACATAACAAGGTACTCTTATGTCAAACTTATTTCAATTTAGCAAATTACACAAAAAGGTTACAAGAATATTTCGGATAAGGCTTATTATACGTATGAAACTGATGAATAAATCATCAAAATCTTCAACTTCAACCAATTTCCAATCATCATCGTTATAAAACAAATAAAAAGCTTTATACTTCATATAATGATTTTCAAAAAGTTTAGAAAAGTAATAATGGCCTACCGTACCTATTCCTGAACACTTTTGTGATTGCAAGAACAAAGAAATAATCATATAGTCGATGAAATAAATTCATCAAATCTATCTTTTGTTTGACGGCATAGCATATATTAAATATGGTATGATTAAAGAGCTAGAGCTTGTGAAAGAAGATGTTGTGAGTAAGTAGACATACGATTGGAGCCATTTTTATTGATTATTTTATGGTATTGAACAAAGTTAGAGATTAAAGCAGTTTAGATGTAAATGAAAAGAATATAACAACTTATAAGTTAAGCTGAAAAATCTTTTTCAAAGGGAAAGGATGTAAAAGCGAGCATAAAAGATTTGAAAAATTAATGAAATTATCATGACTCACGTGAAAAACAAATTTCCAATGGTAGAGGGCTGCTTAACCCGCGCACAGCATCACGTGCCTTGGGTTTTTTTTTAAAATGTTTAATAATGGAATGTACATATATACAACAAATTAATACCATTATTGTAGTACTTCAAATAGACTTATTAGATGAATAAGAAGATATATTTAAATGAAAATACAAAATAGATATACATATATGTTAAAAAGACAACTTAAAACAAGTGGATAAATAAATAAATAAATAAATAAATAAATAAATAAATAAATAAATAAATAAATAAATAAATAAATAAATAAATAAATAAATAAATAAATAAATAAATAAATAAATAAATAAATAAATAAATAAATAAATGATTATGAAAAAACACTTTTGTAAGTGTAATGGGTATCATGATACATGGTAAAGAGAGTAAACAAAAAAAGAGCATTGAAGAACGTAGTATCAATGTGGGGTTTCCTTTTTTGTTGAAGTAAAAATCTAATCTCAGATTGAAGATGTAATAAATAAGTTGAAACAGGTAAGCAAATACTGTTTGGGTAATAAAAGTATTACAATGCAAATGAATGAAGCCATTTATAAGACTCCTAAAACTATTGAAATAGCAGAGAATCCCAAGAAGATCATTTTTAATTTAGTATTCTTATCTTGAGATCCTGTGTATTTCAAAGCTGAACTTCCTGAGCTTGAAGAAGAAGCAGATTGAACAGTAGATGCCGTAGATGATGATGATGATGAAGAAGAAGAAGAAGATGCCATTGGTACGTATGATGAGTAAGTACCAGTTATTGAAGTTGACAAAGTACTTTGAGGGGTACTGGTAGTGTATATGGCATTAGCCATTGATGAAGAATAATCAGAAGAAGAAACACTTGACTCTGAAGCTGTGAACGCCATAAATTGGGCTCCAATGTGGTTAGTTGAGCTATTCATTAAGATATGTGTCATTAAAGAAGTATCTGGTTCGTTAACACCTGGTGTTTCAGTGATAACAGAGGCAAGAGACGTGGTAACTTCCAAGTCGGTAGCTTTTTGTAAATCTGCGTAAAAAGTACCTGTTGTTGTTTGAGACAAGTATGCTGGATCAGTTGCTGTTGTTACTGCTATCATTTTGTAATATTGTAATATAATAGTGTTTCAATGAGCGTGAATATTTCAAGATTTCAAGATCTAAAGAGCGTGTTTATTTCTTCCAAGACGAAATCAAAATGAACGATCAAGAATGTAAAAGATGGGGAAGATGCAAAATAAATGAAAGAAATGTGTATATGCTGGTAATATATGTATATATATATATATTATCAGAGTATCACTGTATGAAAAGAAATATAAAACTGAGTGTTTTGATAACAAATGAGTCAGTGGGTACCACGGTATTCAGTTTAATAAATGAGAAAGTTCCACTTGAGACCTGGTATAAGTATAAGTATGGTCATAAGTATGCAAAGCTGAAGAAGCTTGGGAAATAGTATAACTAAAGGAAGAAAGGAAGAAAAGGCTAGAAAGAAGGAGCGGTATTATGAAATATATACCTAGAGTCAGGGGGTTGCAGGTAAACGAGTGAAAATTCAGGGGAATGCAGCGGTTAGCACCACTATTGTAATAAAGAACGGAAGGTTTGAATACCGAAAGAATAAGCTAAGCAGTCAGAGCTGGTTGAGCAAGAAGAGTGATGTACGGTACGGTACAGTAGGTATTGACCACTATCACTAGTGGATACAATAGACAATAGCTAGGTGAAACATTCCGGGCATAAACATTAGTATCTCTGGCCCAGATGTAATAGACTGACTGGCCCAAAGAGAATAGAGTTTAAACTTCTGAGGAGTGCGGCGCGGCGCGACGCAGCAGAACCCCTGGACGCATTTCCCTTTTGGGACACCCGATAATTATACGATAGACTCTTTCGTGGACACTGTATGCGTTGTATATATGGAGTGTATAGTGAGTATAGTACATATTACTTACTGCTATATGATATATATAAATATGTATACTGCCTATGTATACTTGAAGGGTTACAGTAGTATTTGGTTGAAGTGAGCGCGTTGAGCGGTTCCTCGTAGCCGTTTCCGGCTTTTTCCAGCTGACGTCACACAGGAGACCCTGAAACAGATCTGCGGCACGCTTTTTGCAAAAGTTGTTTACCTATTTATATATATATATTTGTTATTGTTGATATTTTCAAGGATATATACCCCTGTTACTGGTTAGTTCTCATGCAATTATGTCATATCATGCTATGTTTATCTTCTCTTATACTATGTACAACAATATTATTCTTATATAGAGATCATAAACTTGTAGTCTGTGATATATCAACCCATCAATTATGTCCCCCAGGAGCTATCTTGAACGATAAAATATCGTTCTTGCCCACATCCACAATATCATCGGCACTGATCTTCTTACCTCCGACACCTTCGATAGCAGCAATAGTAATCTCACCAATGATTAATCTGGCTACAGACCCAACGGTACTTCCCTTCTTCACTAAAGTACAGTCTCTAAATACATTGTTTCCTGAGTTTCCCGTAAATGTTTGAATGTTCCTCACTGTGTATACAGGTATCAAGTCCAATACATTAGTTGCTGCTTGTAAAACTTGTACCACACCAGTAGATCCAAATCTATACAATACCAAATCTCTAATATTCTCAATTCTTTCCTTTAATTTCTCTTCCATGGGTTTTAATCCACTTGATTCTCCCAAGTCTTCATATGTGTCTATAAATTCAGTTCCTTCTTCATATTTGATATAGCTCTGTTTCACTAATTTTCTCAAGAATAATTCACTTATGGCACTTGTCAACACACTTGGAGTATTAGGATATTTCAATACAATCTTACTGACATTCTTATCTGCATCCGGGTGATCAATCTTATTTAATGCCAATACTGTAGGGAACTTATAGTTCATGAAAGATCTGACGACTTTTGTAATCCATTCATTGTCCCATGTCTCTAATGGAGGTAAGTCCACCAAATCGTCAACTGCTTTGGCAACAAGGTTAGCTGTAGAACCATAACCACCAAATTGAGCTTGTAAAGTATCTACAATAGAGGATTTAGTAGCCGTGTGTCTTCTCACAATACTACCCCATCTTTTCTGTAAATTACCTTCAATCCATAATCTAATTTCATCTTGTAACCACTCAACATCGTCAATAGGGTCATAACCTCTAGTGGCTTTACCCTCTGCATTAGTAGTCCCACTAACATCAACAACATGAATTAATGCATCTGCATGTCTCAAGTCATCAAGAAACTTATTACCTAAACCTAAACCTTTAGATGCACCAGGAATCAAACCAGCTACATCAAGTAACATAATAGGGACATGTCTCTTGCCATTATGACACCATCCATAATTAGGTTTACACAAGTCTTGCTTACCATGTCTAGCACAAGCACAATCTACTTGTAAATAACCAGTTGCTTTATTTGGATCAATGGTAGTGAAGGGGAAACTACCAATCTTGGCATTTGCATCGGTAAGAGAGTTTAATGTGGTGGATTTACCACTCGATGGCTTACCCACTATACCAATCAAAGGATCTCTAGGCATATTGTTATAGCAATTCTATTCTTTTATTATTTAACTCCGAAAAATGTAAAACTGAACAAGCCTCACCGTATGAACCGCTACCACAATTGAATCTACAATTCCTAAACAGCTGAAAACCTTGCCTGATTAACTATAAATACCCTAAAGTCGCTATTCTCCAAACGAAACGTGGCACACAGGCGGTATAAGCTCCTATCAATTAAAGACATCTATCTTCCTCTAATCTGATGTCAAGCCAAACCCAGACTAGACTGAAAAAAGTTATATGCCCGCATCGCGATGGCAGACAGAGATTACTCCACTATATATGAGCAATAATAATAGGCTTATCAGTAAGGCAAATGGACCGAGATATAACAAGTATCTCGGGTTCAATCAGAGGCACAACTTCATAATATTGTTAGATCTTCGGTCTTACACGTGTTTCAGGTTAGTGCATTGAAATGTCAGAAATATTCATTGATAGATCTCTCCGGTTGGAAGAGAGACTTGAATCTTTATCCCAGATTAAGTTATCGATCTTGGGGAATGATAAGGAAAAATCTAAGTTTCAAATAGATCCAGAATCCAAGTTCCAGGAAATAGTAGATGTCTTGAGATATGAAACGGATAAGCAAATGCTAAAGAATGCTGCCATTATTATCCAATCTTTCAGTTATTCTAAGAAAAATATAGAGTTTTTGATGAAGTTTGATGTACTCGAGGTACTTATTTCTAGTACAATCAAATATCCAGCTGTCTTGGCGGAACTGAACTTCAAAACGTTGATAGATATTGCATCTCTGTCCTCATCTAGATCCTCTGGTTCATGTATTGACTTGGATGAGTTAATGCAAGGCGATGAGTTCATCAAACTGATTTACATGCTTATTTACAATTACGAAAATAAACCAAGTGTCATATTTAACGTATCTATGCTAATTCCATTTATTAAATATCACGATACATCTATTCTTTACAAACCTATCATGAAGAGATTGTCCACTATTTTAGCACCTATATTTAAACAAGTCTTATACGTCAATAACTCAATGGGTGATATGACTGATTTCAACTATTGTTTGGAAAACCCCACACCACCTTATCCTCCATTAAGTTCATCAATCGATATCTTAGATAACGAAGTATCACCTTTACTATACGCACTGTGCCATTTACTGAGTGTCTTGAAGGTTAAAGTTACTTTACCAATGCCATTATACTATTGCCTCACCTCATTTCTTCATTTATCAAATCTTAATATCAAATTAGCTACTTTGAATGTATTGATACAGTACTCCAGAAATCATCTTAATGGGCAAATACAAAAGATAAATAACAAAAAACTACTTCCACCATTGGTCGAGTTAATTGAAAGAACCAAATTATTGATGAATGATTTGGATTTTACTTTAAATTCAAATTATAAATTATCAAGGAAAATGTCACCATTATATTTACTTTCACAATTGAGTGGATCCGATGAATCGACTAATGACTTCCTAATGGGAGTCAATTTCATTGATAAAGTATACGATATCATTCAAGCTAATTACAATCCAAACCAAGAGTTCATGAGTGAAACTTCATTGTACAAGATTTCCGATTGTTTGTTAATCTTGAGTTGTGTATGTTCATCAAAGGAAGAATACCGTGAAATCGTGATTGCTTTTCCCAACTTGAGTACTATTTTGACTCAATCGTTGAAAAAACATATAGATATTTACAACGATATTGACCCTTCTAGCCCCAACGATTTAGCCATTCTAAACTTATCAAACAGATTGACGATTTTTTCAGCTTATTTGATCCGGGCCCTGTCGAGATCGGCTAATTTACTAAGAACTTATTTAGTTCATTTGCATTTAGCTGAATTATTGACTAATTTGTTAAGATTATCAGATTCTACGCTGGAAAATTTACCCTTTGAACTAAGGGAAAAAGAACTATTATTGAAATCCGTAGTATTGGGTATCATCTCTAATCTTATTGTGGAGTTTTCAGCCATTAGAGCAGAATTAGTGTCTAATGGAGTTTCTGATATTGTTAAAGATTTTATTAATGTTTCCAAATATGATATTTTGAAACAGCATTCCTTATTGGTCATAAGAAACTCGATATTTGGTGAGGATTCAAGTTTTAAGATGAAGTTAGAAGAAATCATTTCCCTGAGCAAAATATTCGAATTATGTTACGACGAAAATGAAAACATCAAGTTACAAAGTATCAATATCCTGAGAAATTTAACAGCTGGTGCACTCAGTTATAGCGATAAGATAATTGGCCAATTCCCACATTCACCAGCAGCCATCGAGCATAAAGATTTGGATTTCTTGGGATTTTTAACTAATACATTGAATCGAACTACAAACAAAGAAATCATTATCTCGGTTAATTACATAATTGTTCACATAGCAGCTTCATCTCCTGCAAACAGATCATGTATAATGTGCAACGATTTACTCTTGAAGAAACTTCTAGATTTATTGAAGGACATGAACGATCCTTCATTGAAGGATAACACGGTTACAGATAATAATGAACCCCAAAATGAATATGAAGACGAAATAGATGCTGAGGATGAATATGATGATTTCTGGAAGATCAAACTTACTTGTGTCTGGATTATAATTAATTTGACTTTCAGAGGATCTTCATCACGCGAAGGCAGTGGAATGGAAATGGATATGGGCGAAGATATATATATCAATGAGGATGAGATGGATGAAGATATGACTGTTGATTATGCGGTATCAGACAGAGACTTAGAAGTTCAGCTCAAAAAGTTTTTGACTCCACGTAGAAGAGCCATTAGGTTGATTCGTCTTGGATTCTATGACGTTATTAAGAACTTAAACAACTGTTGCCGTATCTTGGATTTCAAAGAGCGTGCCAGAACAGCTATCTTCCAGCTCGTTTTATATGATGAAAATCAAGGAGAGTAAAAATAAAAAAAACGCATATTTCATTTACTAACAAACAAATGCTAAAGTGAGTTTGAACTAAGTTAAATAATCTATCGAACAACCCGCTTAAAAACGGTAATAAATATAACATAATAACGCTTTCGAATTGTCATTTTACCCGATTAGAAAAGGTAAACACACAAACCCACACAACAGTGAATTGTATCGTAAATCAAGAAACTCACAGCCATGTTACTGTGACAATATTGTGTGGATGCGAGGGTTTCTCTTTGTAGGTCCGATTTGGAAGTGGAGCGAAACAATAGAGTTGGATATCTCGCCTTCCCAAAGAGTGCTACAAAGGGATTATGCACTACAACCGGTTGAACATCGCTATTCTTGGACATGGTAACCAAGGAACACACATAGCACTCCAAAGTATAGCTAATATCTTATGCACGTTCAGATTTTCTCGTGCGTCTGTATTACTGAAAATTTACAAAAACCTGACATGAGCTGCATGAAATACAAAAACTTCGAAATGTAAAAAGCGTTACCGTTCAGTAATCACTGCGCATTTGCATATTAACAATGCTTACTTGGTACAATAATGGTTTGAATGATGTTTGAGGTTTGTGTGATATATTTCAAACATCAAGTGATACAAGTCACTATATTTGATGTTTATTTCGTAGCACTGATCATATGCTGGCCCGTTTGTGTATATATTACCCTGGTTCCGCTTTCGTTTTTGAGCTGTAAACTTTTGAGTTCTCTATTATATTACAGTTTCCTAGGTTTATATGAACTATTAGTTTTTATATTATTGATACCCATATACTTACCCACACCATAAATAACATGATATTTTCGCACACATTGCTTTCCTTTGTGTTGGTTGCCATCAGCTTCTTTATCAATAACGCAGAGGCATTCGACGTTAATGATGTTACATACTATACTTCAACAACTACAGTTGCTGGTGGAAGAGGCGTCATTATATCTGAAGAACTCTTCTACGAAATCTACCCATATACCACTCAAACTATAGACGGTGTTGCAACCACTGAGTACTCAACCACACAAATAGATTACTCGCCAACATTAGTCACTTATACCACCACAAACTCTGTCGGAGACAATGTTGTCACTTCTTCTTGGGGAGAAGTCTCTTACTTTACTACCATGAGCTCAGGCTATTTAGTTACTATTGTGACATATTGTGCTGTTCCAACTATAACAGTTGATATAGAAACAACTACTACTGTTGTTGTCACTTCTACCACCATTCCAATTGTTGTAATCACTTTGCATCGCTCATCCGCCACTTCTTCTTCGTCTTCTTTGCATTCTTCTACTACAGATATACTGTCATCGACTATGCCATTGTCTACTGTTATTTCATCTAATACGCCTTTCCCAACTCCATCTAGCTCATCTACTCAATCGAGCTCTGAAACGTCTTCCTCCACTATAATCTCATCAAGTGTTGCATCGCCCTCTAGTGAAGTGTCTTCCTCATCTCCAGTTAGTTCTTCTACTCAGGCTAGCTCATTCACATCTTCTTCTATTGTAATAATTAGTTCAATTATATCTTCTTCAAGTATGATCTCCATTTCTCCATTACCTTTGCCATCTTCTTCGGTGTCATCTATTGCTGAAACTAGTTTCTTTTCCAGCGTTTATAATTGTGATGTAGCTTATACTACTTCAAGCTACACATTTTTAATATATGATACCACACAAAATAATTTAGCCACTTTTGCTACTTCATATTTTTACGCTACATTTGTGACTTCTACACCTTGTCCTAGCTCCTCCGTTATTATGTCTACTACCACAACAACTGAATGCGAGTGCGAGAGCAGTTCTCGAGTTGTTTCATCATCAGCTAGTTTATCCTCAAGATCCTTGCCTAGAATTATTCCAATAAGTACCACCGGTAATGTTGAAGAGACTAGTAGCTCTTTGCAGCTAAGCTCCTTTTCTTCAGAAAGTTCTTTTTCATCAAGTTCTTCTTCATCAATTTCTTTACCTTCCAGCTCATTATCACTTTCAAGCTTTTCATGCATCTCGATTTATTCCACAATCTCAAATTCTTCCTCCATCTTGAGTTCTTCCTCCATTTCAAGTTTCACCACATTGAGCTCTTCTACTTCCAGTGTTTCTTTGGTATCTTCTATTGTCTCATCTTTAGCTAGCGTCTCTTCTATCTATTTGTCATCCACTACTACATATCCATCGACATATACAGTCACATCTTCTTATTTTGTATCCAGCAATTTTGAAACTCCCCCTTTGCTATCTTTGCTTACTTCATCTTCCATTCCCTTTTTGATCAGCTCCATTTTAACAACTGGAAATGTGGAAAGGACTGGTGTAGTATCAAAGAGTTTGACAAGAAGCACATCAAGAAATGTTACATTGACAACCTCCGTCACAGATACTACTTCATTCATAACTTCAGACATTGCCACTACCACCTTTGCAACAACATCTTTTACAAAATCAACAGCTATAACCACTTTAATTTTGCCAACAGTAGTTACTACCACATTTTGCTCATATACAACCTTTTCCGAAACTTCTGAAATGGATTCTTCAACATTTGTTTATGTCACTTCTAGCAAGGTCTCAACTAGTGAAGTTATCACTACATACTATTATTCTACATTTGATAAAGAGTACATAACTTCAACCTCTATACCATCTAGTGATGAGAATTCTGCATCAGAAAGTGCAACTGCGGTTTTTCCTGAGATGAGTAGTAATGACAATATTTCCTCTACTTCATTTATAACCCTCACTACAGTTGTGTCGTCTTCACCAGACTATCCAGCCGTTAGCAGCTGGGACTCGGGAGCAGATCATTTCAACATCCCATCATATTTGCTTTCTCTTCTGTTTCCATTATACTTGATTCTGATATAGAAATTTACTGTTGTGTTTGTATTTTTGCTTTTACATTTCTTTTTCTATTTGTTTACATAATTTGTGCAAAAGTTCAACAAAATACCTTAAAAATTAGGGGTAAGAAAGACTGGAAAATTTACAAACATTGAGTTCAAATCTTTGAAATTAAGAACTGAAGTTATATACAAAAAAAGAACTAAATATACAATCATAAAATATATAGTGATACAAAAAACCCAAAACATAAACTGATCAGTATATAATTGCTTTGTTCAATACATTTCTAATCAGTTGACTTTGCGGTCAGTACTACGACCAGTTTCTCTTCTTTTTTTCATCTCATCTTCTGCGCCTTGCTCACCCAACTTCTTCACTAACTTAGCATGAAATAAACCACATGCATTACACAAAGTTCTCAAACCGTCAGGACCCTTTCTCCACTCTGGTGTTTCTACAGACTGACACTGGAGACAGACGCTTTGCTGTTTGAAGCTTAGTTCCGCATGTAAACCCCCTTGAGAGTTCAAAAAATTGCTTTCTTTTGGCGTGGCCACTATGTAAGGAGCAATAGGATCCACTTTGATTAGTGGTGATTCTCCCAAAGCTGAATTTTTTGTTGTAGAGTTAGATATAAACAATTCAGGTATAATTGAACCTTCGGAAAACGCATGACGATGGAGTTTGTGACCCGTTTTGCTATCATTTAAAGCACTATCAAGATTCAACCGTGGCGTATTTAGTCTTGATGAGTTCCAGTGCATAGATAATTTTGACGTTGCAGTGCTAACCGTTTTAAAGGTTTTATGGTCTTTCCAATGTTTCAAAACTGTCTTGAATAGGTCCAAAGTTTCAATTATTTCATTGATTTGATCCTCAGATGTGCCTTCCAGAAACTTTTTTGCTGCTTCCGCTGTTATATAATCTGAAATTTTGTCTCTCGTATTTTTTGTGGAGTACTTTTCATTTAGTTCAACTTCCTTAAGTTTGTTTTTATTTTGGGAAACATATTCACTGAGTTTAATTTTAATTCTCTCTCTGGAAAAATTTCCAACTTTTAAAGAGAAGCTCTCAAGTTTTTCTAACTCATGAATAAGATCAATACTTCTCTCATCGGTTTTATTGGCTGACCGATTAACTTTCTTATTACTTGATGACTGCATAATAGTCTGATCAACATCCACTAAGTTACTGGCGTTTCTTTTGTGCTGCTGTCTCCTAGTGGCTTGCTTTTGAGGCAAAGTTTTTGAAGGAGTGGGATCTCTTCTGGGGAATTTAAACTCTCTGGGTTGAAAATAATCACCTTGCTCTTCATATTTTGAGTTGTCGCTTGATACTACTTTTTCTGGAGCTGGAGAAGGTTGAAATGGCGTACTTGCAGAAGTTTTGCTTGGTGACATAGTTGCGGAATTCTGTCTTATATACGGAGCACCATATGGTAATGATTGAGTTGAAAACGAGTGTACAGGGTCCTGATGAAACTGTTGATTTGGAGTAGGGTAGTATACAGGTTGTTGAGACAAATACTGGGTTTGAACTTGAAGCTGCGGAGGGCCATGCACTAACATATGTGACGGATGGACTTGAACTATAGGCTGCTGTATTGGATAAGGCTGCTGATAAACATGATAAGGTTGATTTAAAGGAGCTCCATGTGCGTAATTGGGATCAAAAGGAGGTAGATGAGGCAAAAATGGGACAGGGGGATGATGTTGCTGCTGTGGCGGAAAGCTCATCTCTCCTAGAGGTCCAATACTAGGACGTTCGAAAAGATCTTTCCGTTGTTCAGGAGACTCCTGAATTTTGCTTGTGTGATGCAAACCAAATGGCTGGGATTGAGGTTGGTAATATGAAGGTGAAGTTGCCTGTGGATGTGTCACCAAAGTTGGTGATTCTTGAGTTGAATTTTTGTAGACTGGAGTTCCTAGGTGTACCATGTCTTCTTTTAATATGCTATTAGACACAGGATTTGATTCTTCAGGTATGCGTATTATTGACGACCGTGCTGAGTGCACCTCCACATTTGAGAAATGTTTTGTAAGTTCATCAAATGAAGGAAGCCTATGAAATTAATGTAGTTAGTATGACATCAAGAATCAAATGTTGTGATAAGATATAAAAACACTTACTTTAGTGAATTTTGCTGATTTGGTTGATTCGAATGGTTTTTGGCTTTGCTCATAGTATCCACTTTTTTTTTTACTAGTATACAAACCAGGTAATATCAAAGGCAATGTGCAATGAATTCAAAAAAAATTGCTAGTATAGCAAAAGAAAAATATACAATAATCAAAAGTAAGGCTAGTATACCAATGGTTTCTTTAGGAGAAGTTTCCGATAAGAGATGAATCTATGACCCAGTAGTGTAAAATTAGCAATAAATATCAGATCAAAGAATGTTAGTAAAATCAAAAGGAAAGTTAGTTAGTTAGTTGAGTTAGAGTGAGTTAGTTTAATCATTAAATGATATATGTTAAAGATAAAAGACCTAAAGTTCAGTTTGCAAACATTACCGATGGAAGATTATGACTATGGATCCAATAAGATTGAAAATCCAGTAAAATCATCTTTCCAGTGAATAAATCAATAATTAGGTATAACCGAATTGGATCAAAGCAAGACACAGAATAAGAAAGTTCAATACATTGCTCCCAGGTATCACAAAGAAAATATAAATAATTAAGGAAACTAGAGTAAAATCACTAGGCAATTCACCCAAG